>JAPYZN010000649.1:0-25104 GCA_030522865.1 Psyttalia lounsburyi
TGAGCCAACCCAGAAAAAGGACAGTACGGCGAGGTTTGGAAAATAATTTCTCGAGTTGAAATCAGGGTTTTGTCATTCTATACGCGCGACGGGCGCACGACTCTCGATGGAAACGGTGGAACAATGGGCTTGAAATACTTGAAAAAAATCGACCCAAATTTACTGATGATTTTCCTACCTGCGAGCATTTTTTTAATCAGCGATTCTGAACGGCGTTTTAATTATTCGAATTTTTTAGCGGGTCTGAAATTTACATTGGGCGAGGGGTTAAAGGCTGGGGGTCGTTAAATGGGGTGAAATTTTGCACCGTAATTTCCTGATCATTTATTCAATTTTTTCGGAGCTCTAAATCGTGAGAAAGTGTAGCAACGTTCATTCGATTTTTTACGGAGATTTTTTTATAAAGTGAATCTTATGAAGAATTTTGATAGAGCTGAAGTTATGTTGAGTTCCGTTATTTCATTCTTTTCTTAAGGTTTTGGGGGACAACTCGTGGATAAAATGTTAATGGAAGGGATTCGTCGTTTGTAGCTTTGATTTTGGGCAACGAACGGCTCGAGTAAGCCTCGCCTTCGGCTGAGGTCATAATTACATACGTCTGGCAATACTTTATGGGATCACATTTAAAAAAAAAAACGGAATGTCATGGACAGTCTATTAGTAATTTTGAGAATCCGAGACGAGAAATTTTCAAGTGTACGAATTCCGGAGGTTCGTCAGTTTTTTTGTCGAATTTTTGTGGCGGCTTTTGGCTGCAGAATTTAATGGACATAACTAAAGCCGACTGATTGTAAATGTTTTCACTCGGCGTTAGTCGATTAAAAGTCTAATTTTATGAAATTTAATCGTCTCTTGGTGCATAAATTGACAATTCATAGCTGACTAAATGAATAAATTTTTAACAATTCATTAAACGAAACCGTTCTTTCTGTTTATTTTCCATTATCACCATCTAAACTTTTTTTGGTGACAACGGGCAAGATTTTTTTTATCCGTAGATTTCTCTAGATCTGCCCATTTCTCTATGATTTACCCTTTCGGCTTCATGAGCCTCTAATGATTTTTATCTTGGGAGAACATTTTTCCGGTGATTATATATGGCTTAATTTTTTTGAAACGTCATTAACGGGTTATATGGTGCCTACACATCGAACGGCTGAAACCGCAATTTCTGTGAAAATCGAACGTGAAATAGTTCTGGGGATGGATTCTTTGTTCCCAATTTATAGACCATAACCCGGTCGGTAGCGTACAACCCCTTTTTGAGATGTTTTAGCCGATAGATTTATAGCACTCGCCCAATTCCTCTCAATGCCTTTTCTCCATTTCGCCTCCACTGACACTTTGGATTCCCCTCTGAAAGGTTGAATGGTGTGAAAAATCGAATTTTTTCAATACTTTCTACACTTCTGGGTCTTCCCAAAGAGACGCACAGCGGCAAAAATATGTGAATTTTCCCTCATAAATCACGTTCACCACAAAATACGTTTGAAACTGGGTATCATCCAATTTTTCATCGGAGCGAACTAAGAAGGCGATCTCACCGAGTGCAGCCAGATTAAAATTGTTGTTTATAGAGACTGAAGAGTATTTATTACGATATCAAACCACAAATCTCCTCAATGGTTTGCATATTGTTCGTCAAGTAATCCAGAGTTTCACATCTAAAATTGGAAAAGCCATTCAACACAGGCAGAAGCATTTGTATTTCAATGACAATTTACAATAATTCTTTGCAAATTTTTTACTGTGGAGTTCCACAGATTCAAAAATTTAGAATCCATTAATTTTGTCATCATTTTTATTGCCATTATCGGCAATATCCAGACCCATGTGGCCTACTGAAGACAATAACTTGTTCCAAATTGAATTTAACCTGCCAATATTAAGAATTCAAATAAACGTATCACCTAAATTGCTAAAAATATTTACACCATAAAAATTGAAATTTTTGAATTGAAAAAAATAAAATTAAAATTCTCGGTTTGAAAGATATAAGAACTTCAAAGATCTTAAAATTCCCCTTAGTTCGATATTTTTACTGGACGAAATCGAGGTTCATGTAGCCCCCATCCATTATCACCAATAATTAGTGATCAATTCCCAATAATTATCGTTCTGCCCCCGACAATCCGTGACAAATTCCCGAAAAACAAATTTTGTTTTTCTCTGCTTTTCCTCAATTCGCAACGCAATAAATTCATGTCTCGTTTTTCGTGTGCGTCGTTAATGACATTCACAAGTTTATTTATTTTTTACTACTCCATAAACATGTCACTTGTCCGAAGTGTTCCACATTTAACCATTCCACCCCAACGTCGCCTACTCGACGACTTAAAAATGATTGACACTCAGTCTTTGTCCAGTGCGCCATTGAGCCCATCTCAAGGGATCCATTAAACTTGATGTCTATAAACACTAGTGTCCCTTCCGTCGGAAGTGCTCCTCAGAGACTAGAGCACCATTTGCTGAGACATTGGGCAGCAAACGGAAGGGAGGGAGGGGGTGCGGAGCATGAGAAAGAACAACCGAGGCAATGTAAAAGACTGGTCAAGGGGGAAATTTGAGCCTGAAAATTTTGTCACTGCAACGAAAAACAGATTTTCAGTGGACACTGGGCAAATGGCGCCTTGAGAGTGGACTACCGAGGATTTTTTTCCCACCATTGGAGGGAGCCCTTCAGACCTCCCACCCTCCCCTCAGACATGATTTTAAGCTGGCGCTTTGAAACTGTCTGTGCACATATTGCCAAAGAGAATAAAAGAGGGGGAGAAAAAAGAAGCCGGTGACTTAATTGATGCGACAATATTTGTAGCCGACTAAAAGTCGTCCGTCTGCAACGATTTATTTAGGACTGTCTCGAGAAAAATGAGTTCTGAAGGGAAAAATTCAATTCCCCTCTGAAGGCACAACGGAGCTTTACCTGTGATCTTACCAAATCGTCAACGGATTTTTACCGACATTTTGATGTTATGATGACAATTGTACGACCGTTTTTCTCTCGAGGAAATGTTGACATTGGACTATTTTTGGATTCTTTAATAACATCTTGTAATTTTTCAATTTACATGTTAAAGTATCCCGTTCGACAGATGAAATTAGAAGAATTGAAGCGCTAAAATTGTTTTAAGAAATCAGAAATTTTGTCAGATAATAGATATTTATAAAAACTAAGTCTGTATTCAATTTCAATACAATATTTTTCTTTTAACAATATTCTATATTTTTTATGTCAATTAGTCAAGGTCAAAGTTTTGAAGTGAATCTAAAGTTTCGTTGTTTGTCTCAATAAAAAAGACCAAATTTTGCAAAAATCGAGATTTTTAAACTTTAAAATAAAATTCTAAACTTCAAATTTTCAAAAGTAGTAAACACCTAAACTTTTCGAATGCCTCAATTTGAGACTTTTACAAATGTTAATATAAAATCATAAGCTCCAAATTAAATTATTAATTTCTAGTATTTTTTTTTTTTGCCAGTGGACTCGATAAATGTCCCTTCCACCCTAGCAAAGAACCAGTCTTTTGTGACTCACGTAATTAGAACCCTCGTAGGCGCCAAAATCGACAATAGTTGTGGCCGGCTAAAAGCTAGTTGTCCCTTTGCATCAATTTATTTAGGACTAACTCGGCGAAAAAAAAATCCTGTAAGGAAAACTTCAATTCCCCTCCCCAGGTACTGCTTTTACCTCTGACCTCACACCATCGTCAACGTATTTTTTCAGACATCTTGATTTTATGACCCCATTTTTACGACCTTCGATCCATCTGTAACCATTGTCCCACCACTTGATTGGGCTTTTGTCCAGTATTGTACTCGAATTCTCAAGGACTGTCGTATATTGTGTAAGTAGTTGGCAATACTATTGGTTTATTGTGATTGATACACCGATATTGTGATGCTGAGTTTATTCATTGAAATATTTTAAAGCATCTCAGGACGACATTTATGTCGCCATTGTTAGTCATTTGAGGGGAGATTTACGGAATATTCTGCAGTAAATAATTCAGCAATTGAATAACACCCATTACATATTAATGGTATTCAATCATACCATCGAAATCGCACGTGTCTGAGGATGTTCGTGTTAGACACAATTTTTTTCCTGAACTTTACTGTCTTAATTAGGACGTTCGATAATTAAAAAGTGAAAATTCAGTAGAATAACTAGGAATTCATGGCACGTCCATTCCGAGAAAGGATTTGTTTTTTCTCCACTCAACCTCTTTCTCTCACCTCCAGAACAAACTCTTACGCAATTCTTTTATTTTCATAGCTGAGTAAAAATCCTAGTATCGAATTTCTCGACAAAAGAATCTCCAATTCTTGCATTATAGAACAAATAAATCCATCCCTAGTATTTGGCTTTCACGCACAAGTGGAGAAAGATACAGTCAAAATAATGCATTTCAAATAAAATGAAGTATTTAAAAAAATCTATATAATAAAATAATAAAATCTAATGATTAATGTTAAATTGAAAAGACAAATGTTTCTCAAATTGCAAATATATTTCAATAAGTTGCCGTGAGTTACATTAACTGTTTTTGTTAATTAAATAATTGACCTCAAAGGTAATTTCTCTTCATTGTTTCCTCATATTATGGATCTTTCCTGAGAATTTCCTCTATTAGAGTGAAAATGAAAAGACAACAATTCACTAGATATTTTTCTTTTCTATTTCGACGAACTTCGCAATACAAAGTAATTCCGCCACACCTTAAATTTTTCTGATTATTTGGACCCGTCCCATTGGAGCCTTTTTTATTATAAATTCTTCTCCATGCACTTTCCTCACTCCCCAATTTCCAAGAAATAAAATTTCTTCATTACATGGAGGAAACTATTCAGGTCATGATAATCGAACGAAAGAGCATTAAAAAATCAAGGATCAATGGCTCGTAAATTCCAAAGAGAGCCATAATCCTCTCACCAATGTAATCTTTACCTGAGTAAACTACCACGTTATTCTCCACAACGAGATCCTGTAATTAACTGTAATATCGACACTACGGAGAATAAAAGGGTTTCCTCTGACCATATGTAGTGTTAATGGGTTAGATCACACGCGGGGGGCGCCAATGTGTCCGGCATATCACGAGTTGCCGCGTATTATTATATCCTGGGCGTCGAAACTACATAAATCAATTCATGTCGATGCGTTATTGGAGGTGTCTATCCCTTTGTGAACGTGCCCACCAGTGATTAGCGTCCGGCCGAAGTGTTAAGAGAGGGGCCAGATGTTACCGTGACTCTTTGCCCTGATGATTCTTCAATATTTCTTTTATTTATCGCTCGATGCGTCGAACAAAACAAATTGTGGTCGCGTGGCACGCAATCCACCCTCGTACAATCGATCCCTGATTGAGGGTTAAATAGGGGCTCACTCTCATTCCACCCGTTGGCTCGTGTCATGCGTACACTTTGATAGATCCATTCTTTTACCTTGTTGAATGTAAAAATCAAAACGCATCCATTATCCAATGCTCTTTTATATATTTTTTCCGAAGTAGTATTGCCGTCATTCAAGACAAGACGAGAATGTAGACTCTGGCGTCTTGCATACTGAGGGATCAATTTTTTTTAGAGAAGAACGCTTTTATTTTCGTTAAAAAAACTACCACTCGAAGATTGTCAAAATAGTATATTTCATAACAAGTAAAAACAAGTGGTTTTTGCGAGTGGGAGGTTTATATTACTAGCAGAAGGCGAGTATATCATCCCAGGAGCGACAAACCACTTTTTTCAGGAGTTACGAAGAAAAATTCATCTCAATGTATCGAAAAAGATTTTTTCGTCCCTGGCGCCCGAAAATCCGCGATTCTAACCTCACTCCGTTCGGTTAGATCGCGGTTTTTGGGGCCAGAGACGAAAAATATTATACGTCACTCGGCGATAATAGTATTATCTGACTCATTCAATTATAATCCTCGCCTTCGGCTCGGATTATAAAGCCACATTCGTTAGATAATACTTTCATCGCCTTGTGACGTAATGTACTATTTCCGACACAGCGTGATGAAATAGTATATTTTGTAACAAGTGAAAAAAAATGGTTTTTGGCGAGTGGGAGATTTATATCACGAGTCGAAGGCGAGGGATATAATTCCACGAGTCAAAAACCACTTTTTTCACGAGTTACGAACATAATTTTTCATCTCAATGTGTCGAAAAAGTACTTTTTCAGTCACAGTTTCTTCAATGACAGTACTTTTCAGTTCACTCGACGCGGAGCGGAGAGTGACTGAAAAGTTACTTTTCCGACAGAGCGTGATGAAAAAATTTAATCTTCCAGTGAGAAAAGAGAAACTTACTCCAAAAAATTTTGTATTAATTTCCAAGACCAAGATAATTTATTTATAATAATAACCAATGTGCTTCCTTAAATTTAGTTTATTTAGATCAATTTTTTCAAGAATTTCCAGTCTCCAAAAGGCGATATTTTAATGCAAAAACCACTCGACTTGGTTCGAGTGTTGTTCCTGTGCTCCAATTGCTGCCCATTTTTTGGACAAGTATAAATTTTCGTGACGAAAGGTTTCTTTTCTCAGAGGAAGATGTTATTTTCTTGTCAATTTTTAAGCCATAAATTTCTTCATAAGAGGAACGAAGTACTTTTCGAAAAATATTTTTCTTCTCACTGTATCATAATGAGAAACCATATAATTCTCTTGTCTCGTGTTTTATCTGGATGGTCGAGGACTCTCCGCATTTTCATGACATCTCGCAGTCTCACTTTTGCTCATAATTGTTTTGAAAGTAGAGGACCTTTCTTTATGGGACACTGGGCAATCGCAATTCTAAGGTTGTCTAAGGGTAAAATTCGTGAAGTTCATGATTTCGCACGAGTTAAATATTGCCAGAATACACGAAAAAAAATCAATATCAGCTTTACGATGTCGAATTGAGACTTTCCCGAAACTCAAATTGGGTTCTCAGAATTTTAACTTCTCTATTTTAAAATTTTAAGAATCTTGAATTAAGACATTTGAATGTTTCAAATTTAAACTTCAAAATCTCAAGTAACGATTTGAAAATCTCGATTTAAGAACTGCAAAGCTCTATTTGATTCTTTGAGCTCTCAATTTTAGACTTTAAAAGTTCAATTCCCATTTCAAAATCTCCCTTTGATTGTCTTGAAATTTCAAATTGGACTTATCACAATTTAGCGATAACAATACAATCAATCTCTCGTATTCGATCATCTCATCATTTTCTCGCCTCAAATTCTCTACCTCTCTCTCTCTCTCTTTCTCTCTCTCTTGATCGAATATAGCAGCAACACTACTTGTAGGTAGTTTTCTCGTTAAGTAACGTGTGGGCCAGATAGTGCGCCACAGCTGTCCGCTCGCGGGGGCGCATCTGCGCGTACCCGCCATCATCCACTCCACCCTCAGTGGGTGAGAGTGAAAATGCGCCGTACATTTTCGGCGCCACGTTTCTTTGTTTTGGCTCGGTTTTTATATTTTTTTTTGTTTGGAATCGTTAAGTTTGAGGGTATCGCGCGGGGATCTTTACCGTGGGCTATTATGGAGAGGGGAGATCGATTGATCGATACGAAGGTTTTAAAGAGATAGACAGGAACTTTGAAAATTTGATGGAGTACTTTGTTCAGATTTTATGAAAGCCTGTAAAATAATTTTTTTTATTAGACGTCGGGAAAAAAGAGAATTCGTGGAACATTTAACATTCTGAGTAGAAAAATACTACTCGTATTGGGAGTAAAATACTATTGGGACCTATGGAAGTCTTTAGTTAAGACTTCAAAACGTGTCAAGTTCAAGTTTTCAAAACTCAATTAAATATCTTCGGAAATTCCTGTTTTTTTTTTAATATTTGCTAACAAATGACAATTAATCTCAAATTACTTAATAATTCAAAAACATACCAAAATTTTCCAGATTTCGACATGAAGCGATTCTTCTTAGAAAAATTCTAACTACAAAAAAAAGAGTAGCTCAATGAATCTCTATTCTCTCTTCTGTGATACGTAAGGAAATTTATTGGCACTCGGTAACCTTCAATACATCTCTTCAATTTATCCTAACGAGATCGCACGCGTGTGCTGCGCACGCGCTGTTTCATTTCGTAGGCTAGAGGCCCGCCGGCACTGGCATTTCGCTTGGATCTTACGCATATTCGCGATTTCGAGGTATTTCGAGATATATTTGGTGTCTCCTTTTTTAAATAGGAACCATTTCATCATAAAAAAATTAAATAAAGAAAAATTACCTTGGAATAAACCACAATGCCAGCACTGCTGAACGCGAATGCTTTCTTCCCAAAAAAAAATCCGTTCAATAGAACTTTATCACTGGAAATCTTCCGATAATCCGTGAAAAATCCACGAGCCATGGTCGCTATCTCTGAATCTCACTCAGCGTGCAAATGTATCTAGATTCATAATGGCAGCTGCGGTGAATTAGTGGCTTCACTCAGTGGCTCCATAAGGAGAAAAAAATCCCATTAAAAAAATCCCCAAGAGTGGACTGGCCGATCAGCCCGAGCGCGAAATGCATAGAAGATCGTTTCTATCCGCTGGCTCAGTGCCACACAGATGTCACCAATCGCCGGACACACTGTGCCCACACGCAACTCCAAGGAGGAGAAAAAAAATTCTAACATGAACGAAAATCCGATCGACAGAAATCGATTTCACGGCTCCTCGAGTTTCCACTTTGCCGCATTATTGCTGCTCGAGTGAGCCACTGCCAACTTATTCGTATCGATGCTGCAATCCTCGGGATGACCATAATGCCCATAATGGAGTGGTCTTTCAGAGAAAATGTGCCGCTCTGAAAAACTGAGTGTATAGGGCCCCCCCATGGCACTCGTAAAATTTCTACTAAAATATAAACCCCAATGAAAGAGACTCGCAGGTCTTTAGTTATTCGCATATTACATGGCTCATGAAGTGCTCCAGACTTATTCATGTTGGTTGAGTGAAGGGGGCCTCATTGTTGACACGCAACAAGTCCTAGCAAAACTCGTGAGAGATTCGGGGAATTTTCTTTGAATTTTTCTCGTCTCTCGAAAAATTTCCACAAGAGAATGACTGACGATTTCTCAAAGTCATTCAAGTCAAGTATTTGCTTTTGAATGAGGATACCGCACCCTTTCGGAACGTTTGACGAGTGGAAATGATGTAACATGAATTCTTTCATATTTTTTAGTGCAATAAATATTTTATATGGTATTATAGTATTATATGGTATCTTTGTAGTTAACGAGGGTACGTGAAAAAATGCCGGTCAATTTTTTGCTGTCTTAAAACCTAATAAACAGTAATTTTCATTGTCAGTAGAAATTCATCGGGTCAAAATTTAATTATTAGTTATTGATATTTATTATTCATTATTGCTGTGGAGAATGTCTCAATGAGAAATGCTATATGGAATTAATAAATTCTATTAATCTTATTTTTATAATACAGTTTCTATTGAACATTTTTCAATTGTAAAACAAGTGAACTTACGGAATTCTCCCCTACAGTTGGCGAAAAAATTGTAGAACTTTCCGTCACATTTCCATTAACCAGTTTTATTGTTAACTTTCTTTCGTATGTGGGACGATAAAATGGCCAGCTTCTAGTAAATAAAATAAAAATAGTAATATGGCAATAAAAACCTGAACGTAGATAAAATTCAATTTTTTTGTAATTCATTTTTGTATCGTTTTATGGATTACTGCAATTGAAATCATCGTCACCTCACACCGTCATCATTTGAACTTTTTATTGTATAAAGTTTGTGGCAATGGCTACTATTTAGAGAATAAATCAAACGGAATAAAGAAGCCTATCAAAACAAATTGCAGATTATCATCTCACTCTCCAGTATGATAAACTTCACTTAATCGTCTCGACGCATCCCAGGGGAGTCTTCCCACAGTCACGCAGGGGGGGCCTGCTCCCGGGTCCCTTACAACATCCAGTCGATGTCGTATTGTCCCACCGGAGGTGGCAATTTGTATACCTTTGTGTCGTGCGCAAAGGACACGCGGTTTTTCACTATCTGATGAGTGAACAATCAGGAGCTACTGTAGACTATGATACACCCGGGCTTCGAAGAACCTCCTACTGAAGAAAATAATCCACTAGATTTCGGTAATATTGTCTCCAAGTTGAAGTGCAATCTGCGAGACTCAAGGATATTAACTCTAATAATTATGAATTGAGCTGCGTCGGAGAAATTTGAAAAAAATAAAGCCGCATTATCATCGTCATTGAAATGATGTTTTACTGAAAATTGGGAGTTCACCGGCAGTTTTTTCCCTCAGGGTGAGGTTTTCCCTCGTCCTGCGGCGATTGCGGCGCAGCACACCAGTTGAGGAGTGGACGGGAACAAGCCGTAAAGACCCGAGATGTACGGAAAAGGAAGAAAAATTATTTTAATTCAGTTTTTTATAAATTGCCGAATTTTGAAGAAAAATCTAATTTTTTTTACAAGATGACGATTTCTTAAAGAATTCTAAGAATGCATCGACTGCGATTGAATTTTTTAGTTTGAGAAATTAATTAATGTGGATGAATTAAATTCATAGAAGGTAATAATTAAAAATATTCGATAAGTCAGGATCCAATGAATCTTGAATGAAAGATATGATGTTCTAAATTTTCCGAAAAATACCTGTGAAACGAATGATCTTAAATACTTGAATATACAACGAAGGGTGTTCATGATGATGAACGATCATTTTTCATAATTTCTTTCAAATGCAAAGTGTTATTCTAGTACCAATGAATGTGTCGGACGGAGATTCCACTTGCGGAAGTGCCATATACTGAGTGTATAAAAAATAAACGTAGATGCAGCGAACTCAAAGGATTTCCATTGAGTCCAAGCAACTCGATTCTCCTACTCACTGGCCCCGGAATCCCCACACCCACTCTTCTCCAACCTCTCATTTCCATTGACAGGGAAGTTTTCAAACTCCCCGTGGACTCATCCGAAGCGCAGGTATTCGAATGGCAAACAGCGAAAACCAGAAAAATGATGAATGCAGTCCACGAACCTTTCGATTTTCCCAGGCTTTATTCTTCGCCCCCATCTCCTGGTCCATTGAAAGAACAAAGTTTCCCAAACTCGGTTGGATCCTTCTTACACTTAACCCTTTTCCAGAGCTCGTATATTTTTTCTGCTACATATAATGTAGGCATGAGAATTTCGAGATCCCATTGTTGGGGGACTCTAAGATCCGTAATGAAAAATTCACGCCTCGACGATTGAATAGAGGGGAGAAAACGTATCCGGGTTTTTTATTCAACTCATCACTGACCTGTCGCATTAGTACATAAACTCGATTTTTTATCGGTTTGATATAGCGAGATAGGGGAGGTTACAAATATACCGGAACAAAAGATACATTCTTCCCCAAATTTTGATGATTTAAATGATCGATTTATGAGCACAAATCAATTCCCGTGATTGTGAAATATTGGAAAAAAATTAAACTAATGCTTGATGATATTCAATTGATTAATAATTAATCGACTGAACAAAATTGATGCTTCAGACTTCAGTTTAACTATACTGCATAACAAAAAAATGGAAAAATGCATAGACAATTTAAAAAATAACATTTTCACGCTCACTTGTAATAAATCATATTTTTCGTGATATCTGCCGAGTGCGGAAGAGTAGCGGGAATAACGGATCAGATTTTCGCCTATGGAATAAAAGCTCAAAGTTGTGAATAAATATTTTAATAATATCTGAATTTTTTCTTCAGTTATTTGTGGACTAGACATATTGAGAAGGAATTCCCACACACCCAAAAAATCCTTACCATCCATTAATCCCACTGTCTTACCATGAAAATGTGGAACGCATTCCCCATTCCCAATTCCAAACTGTGAAAACTTTTGAGATAGCTCTTGCGAAGATTTTCCGTCTGCCTGAAACCCCCTTTCGTCAAAAGAATGCAGAGTTGCTGCGCAAAATTCTTCATTTGAATTGGATTTTTACGTAATGTAAATCTCCTGGAAATGACTGGTAAACTGCTCATGTGATTTCAATGTTTTTCCCAACAGTAGCTCTCACTCTCTTATATCTCCTAAATCCGATACCCGATGTAATCATGTAGACTTGTCGCTACCTCCTTACTACAAGAACTACATTATATCACAGCAATTAAATAAACTGGACTGACACTAAAGATCTTGTAATACGAATAAAATAAAACTAGATATTTTATCGAGTTTCTGATGCCAAGATATCTTCAGAAACCATTTGGGCAAACAATTAATGAAATGGCAAACATTTTTAGTGAAGCTGATTACATTCCTTATTAATTCTACGATAAATCCCAAACTCAATTATTCTGTCTCTCGCCGGGGGGCGTAAATAACGCCTGAAAAACAATTCACTCGGAAAAAAATGATAATGGAATTACGTTTATTAATAAAAGAATTGAAACGAATGGACAAAAAAACATTTCCTCCGATATTGATAAAAACAATATATCGAGGTCGTAAATATTCACCACAATTTCAACTCATCATTCCCATTATCATCCATTCAATCTACCGCGTTAATAACGAGCGCGAAAAGTTTTAATTGAAAAACGATGATGGGTCGACTTTTTGCGCCGCAGGAGAGTGTGAAAGTGGGACTAGTGTACGACGGAGAGATAAAGCCGGAAAAAAGAGGAGGGCTACTAGGCATAACCGGGAGGGCCAACAAAAATAAAAGTACCTGAAATTCATGGGAGGGAAGGAGAGAGTGGGTCGAGGGTGAATTTTTAAGATCGCGGCGATTCCATTTCAGGCGTGAGGCTTAGAGATACCATCGGCTAATCGCATATTCCGGTGCGCAGAACAAGGACTTCACCAGTGGCTCCGAAGGGAGTGTAATTAAAAAATTACTTTACTCTAGAAGTAGAGAACATGTGTTGGACGAGTGTCAGACTGAATTCAAGAGCTTGAGAAGCGAAAATAGTTTAGAATTTGTTTGGTTTTTTGAGTTGAAACTTTGGGAAATTTCTTATTTGGAACAATTTGAAAACGACTTCGAGTGATCCAATGGGAATAAGAGGGTAGAGGATTAATTTGAAGCCTATACCAATACCAAATTTTTAATGAGCCCATTAGCATCTCCTTCTGGCAGTTCACATGCGAAAGACTTGAAAATGGGGATTTAAATCTTTTAAAAATTACAAGTTAAGACCTTACGAAAGTTGCAATCTAAAGCTGTTGATGTCTTGAAAAGTCGATTGTTTATATTCAAATAAGACCCAATTTTTGTGATTAGAGAAATTCTGAGAATAGTAACAATCGTAATCAATTGTTCCGATTTTTTCAAAACTTCCCATTACATGTACTGATCCCTGTTTATTTTTTTATCATTCATTCCCTCAGCTATTATTAATTTCTCGGTCCAGGAGGAGAGCCTCATTTGTTCCATTTTCCCCTTTCATTCTTCGATCACTTCAGTGGTAAAACGAACTGGTGGAGATGCAAGTGCATCGCCGAAACTCACAAAGATATCAATCAAGGAGAATTGTAGTCAAAATTTCATTCTGAAGTCTCTAGGAATTGTATCAACCTCTGGAATTTTTGAGTGAAAACCCATATTCACCCGTCAAACTACATATTCCCATCTACTCAGCAGTCTCACCAAAAGAAAATGATGGATTTCTCTTCAACGCGAAATAAGTCAAGAGCGATTATGAACCGAAGGGTTTTTCAGTGCATCGTTAAAATGATCTCTCTTTCCGCCTCCACTTTTTTTTCCCACCGTGGGAACTTAGTGTTCATCAGAACAGCGTAGAGCTCATTTCCTCAATTAAAAAAAAAAATTTCCAAATCTTCAAATTGATTTTCTTAGAATGAATAATCATTTACTAAACTGTTGACAAAAGGTAAATTATTCCGAAATTTGAGATGAAAATTCAATATTTAAAGCCAATTTATTTCTGCAAAACTGGCTTCTTCCTTTTTGAATTATTAAAAATCTGGAATTTTCTGCTTTTAATTTTTCGCGAAAATAAAAAATTTTCAAGACCTTTTTTAAAATACATTGGATTTTATTCGACTCGTCTCTAGAAAGTATGACTGAGAAAGTATAAAAAGATTCTCAGGATTTTTTCAGAAGAAAAACTGCGATTTTTCGTGATGTACCTTTTACTTTGATTGAAGAAATAATTTCATACTAAACCTCATATGATATTGAAAACGCTTAATAATTCACTTGGGGCAGGAAAATAAAATTCTGTTAATAGTATATTTCCGGCCTGTCATTATGGGTTTTTTTACTGGCGTGGAGTTTGGTGAATCGAGCCGCAGGCGAGGCGGCCAACGACGCGGGTCAAAAAACCCCCTAACGACAGCCCAGG
Source organism: Psyttalia lounsburyi (assembly GCA_030522865.1). Classification (NCBI taxonomy): domain Eukaryota; kingdom Metazoa; phylum Arthropoda; class Insecta; order Hymenoptera; family Braconidae; genus Psyttalia; species Psyttalia lounsburyi. The sequence continues at coordinate 14,335 of JAPYZN010000649.1, forward strand.
AATAATATTTTTTCACAGTAATTGTCACTTTTTCGAGTTCGGGCAAAAACCCGTACCAATCCCCGGGGGAGGAAAAGTGAAAAGCATTACTAAAAAGAATATTTTTTCTGCGTAAAAGAAGGAAATTTCAAGCATTAACCAGAGAGATTGATTCTCTTGAATCACATCTTCATTGTGAAAAGCAGTTTGTTCTCTCAGTGCAGCTTCGGTATGTATTTTCCTATACACCAACTTCACAAAGATGTTGATTATTTGGAGATAAAATGTATTTATCCGCCTAAGTACACCTGACATATAATACAAAGTGATTTTATATTCATATATACAACCCTCGGCGCGTGGAGCTATCGTTGCACCCAAAGTACATTGGAGTATTGGACGGGGGCACGTGTAGTAGTGCATCTGTGAGCGCTGTGGCACCTGTATTTTTTTCATATACACCTGCTCCAAGTGTCTCTCCAGATAGTTTCGCCATCCTCCTCCTCATTCTCGATCAAGACAAAGACAAAATAAGACGTATGTAACGTCGAAACAACAGGGGTATCTCGCGCGTGCCTCACTCCCTCCACCACTCGTTTCACTTTACCTGTACAAGCCCAAAAACATTCTCAATGGTGCATCAATATATTTCAACCTCCTCCCCTTCAATGTCCCGTGAGACTCTACTCCCGGTGGACCAGTTGCGACGTAATCCATCGTCACCCATTGCTCGATACGTACCGCATAAATAACTCACCCAGAGGGGTATTTATTTGCATCAAGTTGTGGACGAAAAACCGATCACGAATGAAGATTTCTCGAGAAGTTGTGGCCAAGGGTGTTAATTAATCCACACGCGTTCGACATTGCCTCGGGAGCCCTTCAAACTTGCCTCTCATCTCTGATTTCAGTATGTTTTATGAGCTTTTTGTATCTCACACGCACGATGAATTCTCACTTCACGCCATTTTAAAAAGTGAGGAAGTGAAGTGGAAAAAAATTGCTACGCCCTGGTGAGAACAACAATTATTTTTGCCAATTAATTACCGCAAGTCAAGTTATATAAATATTTGCGTTTCAAATGGGTGGATTTACTTATAATTTGTAAATTTATGAGGGAGAAGCAATTGATTTGCTCAATAAGCTAGAAAAATAATGAAATTTCATGGATAGTTGACTACTAATTTTCAGAACTTGATGTTCTAGAAATTTCATATGATGTAGGGAATAAAATGTCACCTTTTCTCGAAAATCTCATGAAATTTTTAGAAATATTCCGAATTATTAAAAGGACATAAAAAATACAAAGTGCGACTATTTTGGATGCTTTTTTGAAGATGATAATTTTTAAATTCCTTTTTTTTTAAGTGTAAAAATTCGCCCTTAAGATACCCCCGCAGTAGACTATACTTGTGATAAATTTCGCAATATGCTAAAGAAACAAAAATCTCTCCATCTTTTTTAAAAAACAAAAGGTGAAATTTCAATGTTTGACAAACCCCTTCAAAATTTGGTAATAGTTTTTTTGACGTCACCAACAGCAGATGGGAAGGACCTTAAATTATTTTTAATAACAATAGTAAAAGTTACTTTGGCAGCCGAAGAAGTCGCTATAGCGATTATCAAAACGTCTTGAAATACTTATTCCAAAAACATTTCCCAAGAATCTGAAAAAAGAAAGCATGAACATTAAAAAAATGTACAATATCTAAACCTGGTTTTGCTCTAATCATTCCAGAATACCTCTCAATCGTCGTAATTTTCCTATAGCATTGAAAATGAAAGTAATATCAAAGATATCGTAAACTCAAATTAATTGGTTCATTTAGATCGAAGGCGGGAAATCATGAAACAGATAAGACTGAGAATTTACAGGGCTTTCTTTTTCGTATAATTAGTCAATCGGATTAGATTTATGAGTTTTCCTAGGTTCAGAATCACCGAGGCCAGTACAGCGATGTGGTTTTATCAGCGTTATCAACCCAAACACCGTAAAACTCTAGATTAGGAGTGACTAGGGAGACGGAAATGAAGCGATGATGACGATACAAACGAAAAGAGCCAATACTCGTCGAAACCGAATACCATTTTTCATCGATCGGCTCGGCAAAGTATCGACTCTTCGGAGATATATCAGGGATAAGATCGGCGTGAGGCTCTCACAGGGGCAAGTTTTAACCGAACGGGACTAATCTATGTGCCTAGCACCTCGAGCGCACCTCTTAGGGCCGGTTAACAAGCCAGATTCCTCACTGATAATAGTTTTAAATCTGTTAGGACTAGTGCTGCGGTTAATGAGAGCCCCGGTTTCTGGATACTGGCTCTCAATCGCCAGCACCATCGGCGTATTTTGCCAGCTTCAGTCTCGCTCCCGCAGGTGATGATTCTTTTTCGGAGAGATTTTTGGCGATTCGCCGCCACGATTAATGGAATATAGTCGATTTGGAACCGATCTGCCTAGTTTCTCGAGATTTTCTTTGAGGCGCAACAGGATTACTTACAGAGAATGAGGAATACACCGACAAAATAATATAATTTTACTAATTTAATATTCTTCGGACAAGAATTTACAGCTAGACTCTGTGTGTCAATTTCTGGATTATGGAACCAATTTTGGCAATTATTCCCGGATATTCTCAGCAGCTAAATGATCAAGGACAAAATATTGTGACATGTTATATCTCCAAAGGCATAAAAATCTCCAAAAGGGTACCAAAAAATGCAACTCAAAATATCGGCCATGACAATTGAATAATCTTCGATTTGAAAAAGTCATTGTTGTCGGCGCTTAATTAATGATGGCACTCGTCAATGCCCCTGAAAAATCTCCGATTTATTTGCCCCAAATAAATTCAATCCGAATGAAAACCCCCCCGTGTGCAATTCCCCATCGAAGGAAGAAGCCGAAGACACTGAAGAATCAGCTGAAGAGATGTCTCTCCCGGTGGTTCAGTAGCATCAATACCCAATGGATCCGAAGTTTTACTAATTAAGACGCCGTTCCGCCAAGACCCGAGCGATTGTCTCGGAAACGGAATATCTCTTCGAGTGTGTTTCGATCGGATCTGCCGATCAGTTCGAATTAAGTCCTTCTCCTTCTTTCCGTGTGGGTGGAGGTTTTTTTTAATCACTTTATATACGATTTAAACTCTCTTTGGATGGCGCACGGGAGGAGGCTTTTTCATTCCTCGTTTTTTTATCCTCTCATTCTTACCTCTTTGGAAGTTTATATGAGAGCCCGGGGTGGGAGGTGCAGGAGGCACAACTGGAACGAAAGAGGAGGGATGGACGGGAGTTGTTGGTTGTTGGAAGCGAAATGTTTGAATTCAACTGTGAGGTCCAAATGCAAAGAGAGTGGGAGAAGGAGAATCAGAGGGATAGAGCCCTGGCCACCACGGCATCAGCTTTGTCTTGTAAATGAAGCCTCGCTGATTCGTATCCCGGACGTTGATAAATACCATCCGAGAGGGCTTGCCTCGATTCAAGACCGCAATACCGAGGGAATAAAACTAAAAATGTAAATAAATAAAAGGAAGAAGTTATGTACAATCTCCTACTGGGTATGTACGCGTAGTTTTCATTCTTATTTACTTTTTGGTTGGTAGGAGGTTGCTTTTTTTTGTCTTCGCTCGGTCATTGAGGAGGAAACGACGAATGGGGATATGTTGATTCAGAGGATGAAACTCAACGCGAGATGGAGGGATGCGGAATCTCGTGGGAAAATGGATATCTTTGGAGGGGAGTTGGTGGGGGGTTTTTTTTTCAATTCTTTGTATCTCCACTTTTGCTAATAGCCAATTGAATTGTATGGGGGCGAGGTGGGGGGCCTGGCGAAATTCGAAATGCTTGGACTGCGTTTGTTGGGTTATACTTTGTTTCTGCTTTGTTGGGCATTCGGTGATGGAGCTGCGACAAATTGGATGGTAATTCAGGGGGAACAGAAATGCGACGTTTTCGGAAATATGTTGTCCGCGATTCGTGATGATTATGGAGTATTTAATCGCAGTCGAGAGTCTGGATGGGAGGGGAAATCGAAAAAGACAGTGAGAACACTCGTATCGAGAACGCAAGATTAATGTTCAATGGAATATTAGGAAAATTTCGAGTATGGGATCATGAAGTTTAGAGAAATAGTCTTTTTTCAAAATCATATAATATAATTGTTAATAAAACTAACATTGGAAGAAACCGCTAAACTATTTATTTTCCAAATTTATCTTCTTATTTTTTATTCTATCGTACTTATGATTCTTTTTACAATTTGTAAATATCCAAAAACTTCAAAAAAATACGGAAAAAGCGTAAAACATTTTATTGCCGGTAAGGCGATTTCCGGGAACTTTACGGGGAAACTCGACAATATTTTCTCCCTCTTTTCCACCACTAACTCTGACTAATGACCGATATCGAATTTGACGTTCATGTGATAACGCCTGTATCGAGGACCACCAGGGAGAAAAAACGCCGTAACGAAATTCAAAGTATATATTTCTTCTCCTACCGTTTCTTTTTCTCGATATTCTGGGGTGAGATGTAATATTGTTAGGGTGAACTTCTCCTGGTAGCATCGGATGACGGTGAATCCAATGAGGCGCGGGTTTCGATACGGTTTGATGCGAGGGATCCACGAGGTGAAAAAAAATATGAGAGATTCCGATGAGGGGAAGTTAAGATGAGGTGCCGGAAGGCGGGTTGCTTCACTCCTTGGACCAGACATTTTTTTTTGTAGGAATAGATCACGTGCGCTTTCATCTTCTGCGTTGTTTTTGTGAAGATCTTTTTTCTTTCGTTAAAATCATCTTCGTTTCAATCTCCTCTCCGTTCAAATGAGAATAAAAAAATGGAATCTATTAGCTTTCATGATATTTATACGAATGCGTTATTTTAAGAACCGGTGACTGAGAGAAATAATATCCCAAAACTAATTTCTCATCTCTTGTACACCTAAAAAATCATACAAATTGTGACTTGACAGTTTGTAATTGAGATTCTCAATAGTGTTAAGGATTTTCGGCATATATTTCCATTTTTTTCGATTTTTCACAAATTAATGATTGACTTGAATAATAAAAATGTAACTTTTAAAACTGACTTTTAAGCCCAATCTGAAATTTAATTATTTTTTCCATAAACTAAAAGGCGTTCAGTGTCACTGTCATGAAAATTTCAGAATAAATTTATCAAATTATCTTGTTTAATTAAGTTTCGGGAAAAAAACAACCCAAAATTGACCGTTTTCCAAAATTTTATCCCCTAGATTTTGAATTTTCAATTACGAAATGGCATGAAATTGCAATGAATTTTAACGGTCATAAAAATATTCATTCACGACTGCGGAATAAACTCAATAATTTGAAAAGAACTGAAAAGAAAATTGCAACTGAAAAATGAAAAATCTCGACGAAAAATTTGTGGACAGATTGATCGCAAAAAAAAATATTAGTAAATCCTCCGAATGAAAATAACTAATTCTTTATTATTTTAATTCTCATTTTCTATTTTTTCCTTTTTATGAACTGTATCAACATGCGTAGCGGGACTCCAGTGCCACTGTTGATAAATGATCAAGTGCCGCCCTCTCGTGCTCACTCGACATTACCTCTCTCTCTTTCGCGCCGTCTCTCCTCACGACGCAGCCGCCGTGACTCGCGCCACTCTGCGCTGCCGAACGGTTCTTTGATAGGTGAACACTCGCGTCTCGTCGTGATATGATCAACGAGGCACCGAGTGAATACGAGAGCAAGTACGCGAGGAGTCATTCGGGGTGGAAGGGCTTCTCCTTCATCGAAGAGCATCAGGCAATCGCCTGTGGCCTCCTGCGGAACATTTCCTTTGAAATTTCGGGCAGTTACGTGTAACGATGAAGAAGACGCGCGGTGGAAATCGCGTTTGGGCATGGCGGAATTATCCTCATTGCTCGCGTATGCCTCGTTAGGTGTCTTTAGGTAGTGGTATTGAGGAATCTTTGGGGCTTCGATGGCAAAAACAGCAGAGGGAGAGCCGTGGAAAATCGGAAACCGGTCGATGGGATTACGCGTAATGAGGGGGATGGGAAAATTAAAGCCATCTTCATTTTACTTTGGGGCGGTTACGTATGAATAACTCATTGCACGAAGTCGACATTTTTATTTTCTGGTTTGGATAATTCGGGGGTTGATTGAATCGTTAAATTAATGAAGACTTCAGATATCAGATTTTTGGAGAATATTTAAATGGGGAATTTTAATATGTACGGGGAAAGAAGGGACGGAAAAATTACTGAAATGGCGAGTAATCGCGGCATAAAATTACGTTTTATATTTTTTTAGATTACACGGAAAAATATGTTTTGTCACTTTCATCAACTATTTGTTCAATTTTATCCTGTAATTAATTTAGATTTAAATTATTGTTTTCCAATTGGACGTTCGTGAAGAAAATTATGCATAAAGTAATTAAATCCTGGAAAATCTTTGAAATTCTGGAGATTTTTTTTTAATGTTAATCTTCACGTCTTCATTATGTACAGCAATTAAAATCTCCGGTTTAGTTTTGATGTTCAGAATTGGTAAAATATCTGGATCGAAATAGGGACTCGCTGATCTCTTCCTCCTCCGATTAGTTTCGGATTGTCGGCCCCTCTTCGAAAATCCACAATTTTCCATTGAAACACCAGTGGTCAATGATTGAGAAGCGGAACTAATCCAGCTTCGTTTGAAAATAATTTCTCGGACGGTGGGTGGCGGCGGGATATTAATCGCTCTCCGGGCATCGATGTATCGTTTACATTCGTGTATGCTTCTGGTTTAATTTCCCCCTGCCTTGTTTCATCATTTGATCTCTTATTTTTTTTTTTGTACAATGGAGAGCACAAAAGGGCTTCATAAACAATGACTCCGGTGTTTGCTTTCTTTTATTCACGGGGAATGATTCGTTTGACTACTGAATGCAAACAGAAGTCGAGAGTTGATAAAAAATATTTTGGAGGTTCTTATGTTTATAAATCATCTCTTTCGCTCGTGGAATGACTTGGGAATATTTTCTGGAGATGTGGGAAGGGATTGGGCAGTGCCGACAAGCAAAGTTTAGCCCAATAAATTATATCTTTGAAATTTTTTTGAGTAATAATTGAAAGTCACATGAAAAAATTCGTTAATTTTACATTTTGGAATTAATCGTCAATCATTATAGTCGTTTCACTTTAACGAAACAATTACTAACTCTGTTTGAATTAATAACATCAAATTGCAAGAGCGCTTAGGTTAAATGTTCCAAATTTCATTAAACGAGCAAATATTGATTATTTTTTAATGCTTCGAATTTTTTTCTTCAAATTCAAATGAAATAAAAAAAAATCCCGTTCTGTTTTAATGATTATATATATTTAAAACATAATGTGAAAGAAAAACAGTCATAAAATGTAACCTGAATGCCTGAAAACCTCGGCACTTATGCGGTGGATATCCGTAAAAAAAGTTTATAAAAAAATGGTCCCTAGTATTTTGCCTCCTCAACGGACATAAATTAATATTCACCCAATAAACCAACGCAACTTACGGTAATTCAAATGAACCCGAACTCCAGTCAAGTGTGAAGTTCTAGCTTTCCGGAACAGAAGAAAAACCGAAACATAATTTCTTGAAATCCATTGCATCGCAAGAACTACCTCATTCGGCGATCCACCATGTCCACTATCGACTATTCTCTCTTCATTCATTACCTGAAAAATGGGAGGCTCACAGAGTCAATGTGAGAATGAAAAATAGGAAGGTTACAACGGTGAAAATAAATCGAGCGACTGTCCAATCGCAAAAACGAGCAGCTAGTCACCCATTGTTACCGGACAATGGCGCTCGCTTTCGTTCGAATAGTAGAAATAACGTGCTGGGTAAAATATACGTTTCCGGCACCTTTTTTTGTCGCTTAAATTCCGGGCCACTGCCCCTCGGGTGTGACAAAAAAAAAATCCCCGAATGAGAAAAAATTTAGGGTAATTTTCAGGATGACCAGCGCAAACTGGTTGCTGAAAAGTGGTCCTCAAATATTTCGAGAAACTAGAGTTAGGGATTTACGAACTATTAAAACTAGATTACGAGAGATTGGCGAGTGGTCGTCGTAATCTCAAGCACCGAAATCCAAGGGGGGTATTTCGAATGGCAGGGGGGCTTCACCTAATGAATCCTAAGCTCAGATTCAAATGCCACGGCAGAGAGATTTTTTCATTCAATGACGAATGTGTTCACTCCGGGCGACATCTCGAGATGACGAGTAGCCAGTTCGACTCGAGTTAATTTGGATTCTCATCCTCTTCCGCATGGCCGGAGAATTCAGTCGTCCTGAAAGCGGTTACCAGCATGATTAGACGCATTTACCGGCTCCTTTTTTTTTTTTCTCTTGAGTGAGAAATCTGTCGCGCGCACGCCAAAGGAGACCGCGCGTGCCCGAAAACACGTTTCAAACGCTTCCTAACACTTTCGGGTGCCTGTATGCTCGCGGCATTGTGCTAAAATTTTAGGGAAGTATTACTCTTTCTCTGATGTCACGGAGTGGTTTAGTGTTGGTTGAACGTTTGTCGCTCTTGGCGATGGGAATTCATTCATGGGTGAATGGTCAAATAAAATTAGTTTGTGTCAACAGAAAGGAAATCATTGAGTTCGAAGGGAAATCAGCAGATGTATTCGGCGAGAATGTTTTTTCAGTTTTTATTGAATTTAGAATTTCTCTCTCTTTTTTTTCGAGTGAATGTCGGAGGATTGCCTGAAAAGCATAGACTGTAGCCTAATAAGTTCAAGGGAGATCAATATAATAATTATCTACGATATTGACATCTCAAATTGTTGAATGAGAAAAAGATGATAAGTCGCTGACTCATTTGAATTCCAAGCAAACTCAAATCAAACTTATACCGAATTTTCACTTGGTTGAATATTGAAAACTATATTCACTAGAATTTTCCTCAGTTGTATTCATTTTTATGTGATGATTGGTCTAAAATTGAAGATTTCCAATCATTTTTTCTTTCAATTTTCTATTTTTTAATAACGAATTGAATTAAATTAAAATTTGCAACATTGAAAATTCAATGGCAGCTACTTCTTAACAAAAAAAAAAAAGACTGGAGTTGACGGTTATGATTAATAAAGAAAAATAGTGTCTCAACTAATTAATCGTTCCTGCAATTATGAAAATCAAAATAAAATCGTAAATTTTCAAAATAGACGAAAAATTTGAAGGACAATTCTATTTCAATTTGCCTTCAATTTCACTTAAAATTAAATTAAATAAAAAATTAAGCAATACTAACTCCCTAAATTAAAAAAATGGCAAAATTATAGTTAATATTTAGAATTTTTTTCAGAATTATTAAAATCATATAAAAACCCATTCTCATGCAGACCTTGGCATTCCCCCCTTTTGCCCCCCTATAAATAAAAAGAGTACGAACCTATTCGCATATAGGTACAGGGACTTTACAAAGCGTATTATGTACAAAGGCGTAAAGCGAAATGGGAGCGAGATATCCGACAGGGCTATTGCGGATGAATGGAGGAGGAGAGGGCTGGGTTGTGCGTCGGCAAAGGCCCATAGTAGAAATCCCAGAGTGAAGAGGATGAGGAAGAAAGAGGCATCCAGGAAGGAGGATGGTGGAGGTGGACCTGCCCCGAGCTCTCCCAGATCCCATGGAGGCAAGTAAGAATGATAAAAGAGAGTAAAGCAAGAGAGAGTAGAGTGATCCAGAGCGCAGGCACGCTGAGGGCGCGGTTTTACTATAGACGCCGCGAACGTACGGCAACCGACCAAACTTGATTTAATGCCTCCGGACTTTGGCGAGTTGGAGTGCTCGCCTCGCTACTCGCGATATGCTGCCTTTGTACGGAGAAGAAGATACTTTGAGAGCTCATTCATTCGTAACAGCGAACGGTTACCTCATGATATCATTTTATTTTGTCATATTTTCCTCATTGAAAATAATTTTCTTCAGTTTAAATTTGCAATTCGAAAGCAGTAAATAATTGTAATAACCCCAAACATCAAATTGTGAATATTGATAATTATTTTAATCGTTTGTTTCTTATTCACACTTACATATAGCTTATATTTTTGTTCAAAAATTCAGAATTTTTCCGATTGTTTAAATATCACATTTATTTTTCTGATATTTTTTAGCTATTGAATCTAACACGTGTCTGCAAATGAAAAATAATTTCAATGCCGTTCGTGAAATAAAAAAGAGAATGACAGAAATGGAAAGTTGTGAAGCTGACGAAAGAGATGCATGAAAATTCGAGAAAAAAGAACCCAAAGAGAAAATTAACGTGTAAAGAGTAAAAATATATTTGTGCGTGTGAGTAATTTCAAAATATCGCGTGTATCTCCAGCGACTGGCTTCACGCGACTCATTGATCAACCAGGATTGAGAATTACCTGTCAGATAGTGAAATTTCTGCTTCTGTTATCAGGCAATAAAAATATTTTCTGATGAATGTGATTTCCCATTATCTGAGCCAAAAACGAAAATCTATTCATATGTGTCAAAACTGCTTTTTCTGTATTGCTCTTCATTTTTCCTCGTTCGGAGATTGGCCCTCGTTGGAGATACTGGCCCTTCCTCGAACTCGAAAAAGTGAAAATCACTACGGAAAAGTATCCTTCTCAACTAGAGCTATTGGATTTTTCCTTGGCGTGGTTGACCTGTCCTCGCCTGTGACCCGGGCGGAGCATTCGCCGTCCTTGGGTAGAAGGCTCTCTCCGCCTTTTTTGACTTCCCGACCTTGGGCGGAAAATGCTCATTTTTGTCCACTCTTCAGACAA
>JAPYZN010000650.1:0-38066 GCA_030522865.1 Psyttalia lounsburyi
GGGGGAGGGTGATATGTTTTCCATGGTGAGGCTTGGATATTATTTTTCGTGATGTGGGACCTGGAAAACGCCAATTTCGTGGCGCTGCGCGCCACGAAAACGGCGTTTTTCAGGTACCGCGCACGAAAAATGAATTTCTGTTCACCTTGATAAGCTCGACCTTTCCGTTACCGGGGACAAAAACGTCACTTCTCCCTCAAGCTATTCTTCCTCCCCAGTCTCCTGACGGTACTCAGCCGTAAACGCATTAACCAAATCTGCAATAGACATGACGGGAAAGGGTGACTGCGTTCCAGAATGTATGTCCGTGTGACAGATTAACTCCGGTTTCTGAGGGAACGCCTTCCTATAGATATCGCACAAAAAAGTCGTCTCCCTCTCCCCAGTGTGAATCGGCATATGATGTCTCAAATGCAATTGCGTCGCCTGTGTATGTGCCTCTTGAACGATACTTTTTTCCTGAAAGTCTTCCTACACTACACAGACGATCTTCTTCGCCTTTTCACACTGCGGCATTAGGTGCCGATGGAAATTCTCCCGAGTGATCATCCTCCTCTTGCAGACTGAGCACTCACACTTCTGATGAGTATCCATTAATTAAATTTCTTCTAGAACTTCCACGTAAAGTAATTTATAAATTAAACCACGATGAGCATGAAAAATATTTATTCCAAACAACTCAAACTGTACACAAAGTGTTTCCCCGACATTATGAATTTTCTTAAATTCTAAAAAAATATTAGAACTTACGATGACTGAAAAGAGAACATCTACGTCTACCGAATAAAATTCGATGAATTGCCAGATATCTACATCTACCAAATAATCCTTTGAACATTGTCTCGAGTAAACTCAACATCTCCTTTTTCCGAACCCCCAGAATCGAAAAATTAATCACTGATTTCCTCGATATGCTCAACCTCCTCTTCCTCCTCTCCGTCGAGCTCCTCCTCCTCATCCTCTTCCTCCTGTCCGGCATTACCAGTCTCCTGAAGGTATTCAGCCGTAAACTCATTAACCAAATCCGCGATAGGCATAACAGGAAGGGGAGGGTGCGGTCCAGGATGTGTTTTCCTGTGACAGATTAACCCGGGCTTCTGAGTGAATGCCTTTCCACAGATATCGCACACAAAAGGCCTCTTCCCAGTATGAATCAACACATGTTGTCGCAACTGAGACTGCCTAGCAAAAGGCTTCGAGCAAATTGGACACGCGTGAGGCTTGCTCCCTGTGTGAACAGCCATGTGCCTCTTGAACGAATCTTTCTTCGTGAAAGTCTTCCCACACTCAGCGCAAACAATCTTCTCCCTCTTTTCGTGCTGCGTCACCATATGCTGATCGAGATTCTCCTGAGTGACCATCCTCCTCTTGCAGATTGAGCACTCGTACTTAGGCTTGTAATGCGCCCACTTCTGGTGAACATATAGAGATCCAGTATTTTGGCAGAGCTTTCCACAAACATCACAATTAATTGGCTTCTCTTTATGATGAAACCTCACATGATTTGTCAAATCCCCCTTAACTTTAAATTTCTTGGGACAGAATTTGCATTGATGCTCGTACTTATCAGTATGTTTTCGGATGAAGTGCGATTGGAGAGAATGCTTCGATCGACAGACAAATCCACAAACTGCGCAGGGAAACACGAGAGTTCCCTGGCCCTTCCTGGGCCAGGTCTCGTGCTTCCTTTCCAAATGAGCTGCGAATAGACTCTTCTTGAGCGTTCTGTAGTCGCATACTGCACAAATAAAGGCTCCATCCTCCTGAATACAGACTTTCTTCTTGTGTGTCCAGGCCACGTGCTTCCTAAAGGCAATGGCAGAGCCAAAGGTCTCTCCACAAACCTTGCATTTTAGAATTGCTGAAGTGGTGGGCAAGACCTGTCTGTACCTGGTCTTTCTCTGGTTCGGTGGAGTCTGAGGGGAGGCCTCGGACTTTTGAAACATGGGCTCGACGTCGTCAACTTGTTCCTCGTCTTCCTCCTCATCTTCAGCGTCAACTCCTATGAATTCTATCGCTTCCAGCTCTTGCCGTTTCTCATAATTGGGTACCTCCTGGGGCTGCTCCTCATTTTCCTCAAGTCTCTCGTGTTCCTCATGGTCTGAGGGCTCCTGAAGAGCGTCTTCGTCAGCTGTCTGGTCCTCTTCGATCTCTGGGAGGATTGATTCTGATGTTTTGGAGGCCTGAACGTCCTCCGCTAGCTTTTCTATTGTTATCACACTACCCTCGATCTTCACTTGGTACAAGTCCCCTTTATCAGCTTCTTCCGAGTCTTTTATTCCATTCAAGAGCATGGGCTTTACGTCATCGGGAGAATCCTGGGGGACTTGGCCTTCGGGAGATGACAATTGATAGTCGTAGAAGCTTTCGTCGTTCTCTAAGGTCTCCTCTTCTGATTCGAGGCCTTCTAGCTTGGGTTTTGTTGTGCTCGGGGGATCCTCTTCGGAGGCGTCCAGACTTGGGATCTCGTCGAGGTCCAAGGGTTCTTCGTTTTCAGGAACGAAGGCGTAGTAAGGTTTTCCGTCGAACTCTAGTATTTGCCATTTTCGCATTACCACTGAAGCTCGGTCGAAGATGAAGAGTCCGTGGTTGTCGTCGTGATCTGGGGATTTCTCTCTTGATCTGGAAAATGGGAAATTTTTTTATTAGTTTATTTTGTCGTTTTGGGGCGGGGAAGGGAGGGATGAGGAATTGATTGATGTGCACCTGTGGAGTAAATAATCGCTTAAAAAATTAGAAAAGGGTTTTGTAATGACTTATTATGTATTATGTATTATGTGTTGTCTGGGAAAAGAAAATTGAGTCCAAGTCAAATGTAATTTATTCGTGTAAAATAATTAGGCTCACATAATCACAAGAAAATATCATTCACTGATCTCGCGGGCACGCACGTCACAGACGACTTGATCTCCAGTCTCTCTCAATCCTGAGTTTCTTTATTCTAACAGTCAGAGTCACGAAAAGTTATTATCAAAGATTATCACAAGGAAATTGAATCGATTATTTCTTTCTCATTCTCTTGAAAATATGATCAATGTGAATATGGTGGAGAGGAGGTAGATCTTCCTGATACTTCTTCCCCTGTTCAATGACTCCAGATTTTTCAACGAAAATTCTTTCACATATGTTGTGGGCGTAAAGTATTTGTCCAGTGTGCAGAAGAAAGTGTTGAGACCAGTGTGCCGGCCGATGGTCTCATAGCAGACCTTGCGGACGGGTTTCCAATCGCGTGAGTCCTCAAGTTTTTCTTGTGTTCAAACACTGATGGAAATATTTCCCAACACTCCTCTTCCATCTCCCATTGTCGGCCCAGGTTCTTTTCAGTTGTGAGACACTTCCACACTTTTTACAGGAAAATTTTCCCTTGTAGTGGGAGCATTTCCGGTAGAGATAGAAGAGGTGCTTATTCTGGCAGGACACACACGTTGTAAACGATGGGAAGCTCACTATGATTTCTGTTCCTGGGCTTGTCTATTCTGAGAGCTAAAGTCACGGAATGTTTTTATGTGAAATCATCACGAAAGATTCATCGATCTTTCTTCATGGCCTTAACGATATGATCAATCTGGATATGAGGGAGGGGAGGTAGATCTCCCTGATGTTTCTTCCTGTGTCCAATAAGCCCAGATTTCTGTGCGAAACTTCTTCCACATACGTCGCAGGCATAAAGTTTCTCTCCAGTGTGCAGAAGAAGGTGTTGATTGAGGCCTGAGTGTCTACCGAAGGTCTTATTGCAAACCTTGCAAGCGTAGGGTTTCTCACCCGTGTGTGTCCTCATATGTTTCTTGAGATCGAAAACTGATGCAAATGTCTTCCCACATTCTTCGCACATCTTTCGTTCTTTCTGCTCGTGCTGATACTTGAGGTGATGTGCCAGGTTCTCCTCAGTCGTGAGACATTTTCCACACTTTTCGCAGGAGAATTTGCCCTTGTAGTGAGAGTATTTCTGGTGGAGATAGAGGGAATGCTTGTCCCTGCAGGATTTTCCACACACGTCACAGACGACTGGATCTTCACTATGAGTTCTCTTCAAGTGAGTCGTCAAATCTCCTTTGATCTTGAATTTTTTCTCGCACTTGTCGCAGCTAAATTCATAGTTCTCCGTGTGTTTGCGAATGTAATGAGCGTTAAGGGTCTCTTTTTTAGCGCAGATCATGCCACACATATTGCATGTCAACTTCTTAGTACCCTCAATAGGTGTTCCTGGATCCTGGCCCGGTAAATCGTCATCCGTGTGGTTCTCCGAGAAGTGTGTCGACATCGTGAACTTGTCGTTGCATTTGAAACTACAGAATTCACATGAAATCAGGTCTGAAGTGGTCTGAAGTGATTCCCCTGAGATTTGATGCTCTGGAAGGGACTCTTTTGGTTTAGATTTTCTCCGAGTTTTGACCGACATCCGTACTGCCGGTTTCCTCCTCTTTTTTGATGGTATATTTTTTCCTTCTGTTATTTTTCTTCCTCTCCTAGAACACAGAAATTATCTCGTGATTAGTTTGAATCAGAACGTGACGAAAATGGAGGAAAACATTTTACATGACACTTCACCTTTACACGTAGAGAAATCGATTCATCTTCTTTCCCACTTGACCCCACATTCATAACGAAAAATGAAACTGAGATGAAAAATTATGGATAAATGGAAGTTTGCAGTAATTTTATTGTATTAAAGTACAAATAATCTCCATTGTTCAGAACATCGTTCAATATATGATCAGTGAGAATCCTGGGTAAAAGTGGATGCATCCCAGAATGTGACTTGCTACGGCTGATGAGCCCTGGTTTTTATGTGAAAGTCTCACAGATTCATCCCACAGAGGCGTACAGTCTCACATCCGTGTGAATCAATGTGTTGCTTCAACGTATTCTCCTTGCAAAAGATTTATTATAAATATGACGACTGTACGGTTCATCTCAAGTGTGAATCCTCATATGGACTTTGAGTTTACTATTCCTCGAGCATGACTTTTCATACTCCTCGCACCGGACCTTGTCCCTTTTCTCGTGCTGTCCCAGCATGTGCTCGTTCAGATTTTCCTGGGTTACCATTCGCTTCTTGCAGATTATGCACTCATCGGCTGCTCTTTACGAGGAAATCTACTGTGATCTGCATTTCTTTTTCATTAGAAAAAAAATATGAATAAACGGCAATTTGTTGCAATTTGATTGCATTAACATTGAAACAATCTCAATTATTCAGAACATCGTTCAATATATGATCAATGAGAACCCTGGGCAAAGGTGGATGCGTCCCAGGATGTGACTTCCTGTGACTGATAAGCCCCGGCTTCTGTGTGAAAGCCTTTCCACAGATATCACAGACGTACGGTCTTACTCCAGTATGAATCAACAGGTGTTGCTTCAGCGCAGTTCTCCTCGCAAATGCTTTATTACATACATGACAACTGTACGGTCTGTCTCCAGTATGAATTCTCATATGGACTTTGAGTCTACTATTTCGCGAGAACGACTTTCCACACTCCTCGCATACGACATTCTCCCGCTTCTCGTGCTGTCGCAACATGTGCTCGTCGAGATTTTCCTGTGTTACCATTCGTCTCTTGCAAATTGTGCACTCGTATTTAGCTTTGTAATGCGCGAACTTCTGGTGCACGTAGAGAGAATTACTGTTGAGACACGTCTTTCCGCAGACGTCGCAGATCACCGGTTGCTCTTTATGAGTGAATCTGACGTGATTTGTTAAATCCCCCTTCACTTTGAACTTCTTTCCACACGTTTCGCACGAGAATTTGTAGTCGTCAGTGTGTTTCCTCGTTATGTGCACCTTTAACTCGTACTTATTCTTATTTTTGTAATCGCATTGACTGCAAGAGAAGAGCTCGGGTTTCTTCTCCTTCGGGTCCTTATGCTTCTTCCAGAGGTGGGAGTAGAGGGAGGCCTTCCTCGTCGTCTTGAATGAACACTCACTACAGCAAAATACTTCTGGTTGTACCCCCAGGTTGTGCTTTCGTTTATGGGCGTAGAGAGTGTTTCGTTTTGAACACGAGTAACTACACATATCACATTTCAAGGGAGAGGGGTTTGATTTCTTGAGGCGGAGAGTGGTTCTGTAAATTTCCATGCTGGGTTTTGAAGGGGGTGAATCGATCGGGGGCTCCCGGGGAAGGGAGGACTCGATCTCCTTAAGGAGGTCCTCCTCTAGAGCTTCTTCATCTATCACTTCTGAGGTTTCTCGTTTGAGGGACGAGGCTGGGCCCTTAGAGATCCCCTTCTTTCGAAGTTTGCGGGATCTTGCAGATGTGTTTTTATGGACTCTGGGTCGCGTGAGATTATTCATCATTAGAGGGTTTCTCTTTTTATTAATAGTTGCCAAGTGGAATCTCTTGTGACGCCTCATCATCGTCTCCAAGGGGAATTCAATCCGACATTTGGGGCAGAAGTGAAGTGCTGATATTTGTCTAGAACAGAACAAAATTACATCCATTAGTTCCAAGTGATGCTCAAAATTTTCAATTCAGTAATGTATTGAAATTTATTCGTAACTCTGACTATGAGGGGTTGAAGTTCTCTCGTGAAGAGTTTAAGGATTTATTTACCTACTGTATTTTTTTTAATTGCACGGACACTTTAATTCACTCTCATCTCCCAAATAATTCCAAATAATTGTTGAATTTCATTAGGTCAAGAAGTGGGGACTGGAAAGAGATTGATTCATGATGCAACTGGGTCCTTTATTTCTATTCTGTTCTCTACCTTCCAAAGTTCATTCCAAATATATCACGTACAATTAGCATTGATTAAATCCTCAAACAGTTATTTTTGTCTCACGCACCCTACCTAAGTACATGTTTTATTTATCAAACTATTAATACGCTGATATAATCATAAAAAATTATCTTCACTGCTTATGACAGAGTTTGGTATTTTATAAAAGTATTATAAACATCGACTGCAACATGAAAAATACTGTCTTCTACCTATTGACTCCATTAGGAAACTATTAACATACTAAATAATTTAAGCAATCAAACAACAAAAGAATGTTATCAAAATATTAATATCAACATCTTCAACGAACTCTCTCCGTCAATAACCAATAATATATAATCATTAATTCTAGAGATCACTTTATTCATTCGGTGACGGAATATAACGTCTCGTGGGAGGGCTCTTCGGTAGCGCCAAAATAATTCTTCGTCCAGTGACTCATGTACTATGATCGGCGAAAGAAGCTCCTAGGGCACAAAATATAACCGTGTCTTTAAAAATGATCAACAGTTTCATCACGATCATTTAATTCAGCTTTTCGGGAATTCCTTATCGCACTCTTTCGTCGACAAAATACACTCCAGTGTGTCGGAATGCTTCCTCTTGTGATTGTTGAGTCATGCTTCAGACATGACTAATATGTTAGTCTTTAACGTCGCACTGGAAGAACTACTGTGGGTGCGTCTTGTAGATGCACCTTTTGAGCTTCTTCGTTCGGGGAGTTGATGCCGCTGAGACAGCAGGTCTAGGGACTGCGGGTGTGAATTCCAATGTAGACCCTCATGTCGTGTTTTGAACAAAACGTTTTCTGGCAGTAGTCGCGCTCGTAGGACTGATTGTTGGTTATAGTTGGCTAGTTTTGACCTGCCAGTGGAGGCAGTGGTAGGTCAAGAAGTTCATTAGGAAATTGCCATTGATGTGATTCATCAGAACTTGCATTGAATACGCGGCTTACTTGCAATTGTCACCTTTTCTTTCAGACTTCGACGGAATTAGGCCTTGTTTTTGGAGATTTCGTGAGGGTTTGTACTGAAGGGTTATCACATTTCTTGAATGACTCTTTAGCAGCGCCAGAATGATTCTTCGTCCAGTGACTGACCAACCACGATCGGCGAGAGAAGCTTCTAGGGCACAAATTACACTTGTACCTCTTGAGATGATCAATAGTTTCCAGATGATAATTCAACATTTGATTTGTCGGGAATTTTTTATTGCACTCTTCGCAGGAAAAATTGCACTCAAATGTGTCGGAATGCTTCATCTTGTGATTATTGAATCTAACTTCAGAGATGAATGACTTATTGCACCCCTTTACGTCGCACTCGAAAAACTTCTGCGTGTGCATTTTGTGGATGTGCTTTTTGAGAGTTGCTTCGTTTTTGGAAATACTGCCGCAGACTGGGCAGGTCTGAGGACTACACGTGTGAATACCAATGTGGACCCTCATGTCATGTTTTGAACAAAATGTTTTCTGGCAGTAGTCGCACTCGTAGGACTGATTGCCGTGTTTTCTCGCCATGTGAGTGCATAAGGAGCTGTTGTGAGTGGTTTTGAAGTCACAGTAGAGGCAGTAGTAAATCAAGAAGTTCTTCAGATGCTTGCGGTCGATGTGATTCATCAGGGATTGCTTCGAACACAGGACTTGCTTGCAGTCGTCGCACTGAAAGTCCTTGAGGGACTTTCTCTTTGGCTTTGGTTTTATCTGGAATTGTCTATGGACCTTTGGGATCTTCTGGAGAGAAAACGGTGTACCTGGGGCCCACTCCTCCTCAGAAGAGGTCGCTTTGGCGTCCAAATCTTCTGGCATTACGCTCTCATAATCTTGGACGATGATCTCGGTGAGGGTTGTTTTTTCCGTCCAATTTCTTTGTTTTCTGGAGGAGGTTTTACTTGTTGAAGGTAACGGAAGCATCACAGGAGGAGTTAGAGGGATTTGTGAGTCTGGTTGCTGAAATTCGGAAGCGGTTTGGTCATAGTTTCTTTCAGATGAAGCAATTTGTTTTGATCTTTTTGAGGTAACTACTGAAGTTTTCGAGTCTAGTTTCGGATTTTTTTTCCTCCTCAACAATTTTTGAATGTTCAGATCCCGAGTATTTGATGCTTTAGGGTTTGAAGACATCTTTGGAACACATCCATCGGTTGATGTTTCCTGTTTCGTAGCAACGTCTTGAAATACCATGCTCTCGGAAGCTTCCACGATCTTCTCAATTTCTGATGTGAATTTCAGGGGATGTGCTAGAGATTTGACAGGCATATCGATTCCTTGACGTTTAATTTCAACATTTTTTGAAAACGCTCCCAAAACTTTTCGTTTCGACAGAGGCAACTCATCCAAAGTCATCAATTCTTCATCCTCATCCCAAGATAAGAAAATGTCACTGAGTAGCACCACTGGATTCATATTTTCTCTTCCAATGAATTCTTCGATTCTTTGTTTATCACTCGTAGATTTTTCTGAAGAATGGACAACAGGTTCAATATTTTCTTTAGATTCTTCTGAGTTTATCTCCATGTGTGTCCTAAAAAGAGAGAAAGTAAAATAGATGTTAAATGGAAGATTTGATTATTAAAAAACAGTTGACACGCAATCCAGGAGCAGATGACAATTTCTAAGCACGATTCACTAATTTCCATATTTCATGCACTTATCATTCTTCAAAAATCGGGGTTTCAAGCAGAATGAGGAAAATATTCGTAATGAATCTTCAACAAATCAAGTTTTCGTATTTATTCAATAGAAAAAGAGTAACATTATTATGTAAAAATATACAGCGTTACTTAAACTTTGAGGAAAAATTGAAAAAAAAAAATTATTATCATGTTTAGTCGGAGGCCCAAACTCTATACCAACTTATCACAGTCATCCATAAATCATGAAGAGAAACTATAGAACATAAATATTTGTATCGATCCAAAGACAACAAACTGAGGTTGTTAATAAATATCAATGTTCTTGCAATGATTCAGACTCACGGTAGCTGAAGAATTTATTTATTAACATCTCTGATATATTCAGTAAATTCCAGTATATTCACACAGTCCCAGTTTATCTGCTTCTATTCACAATTGCCTCCCTCATATTTCCTCGGAGTCTCGAAATTTTCACAGGGAACAGACGATGATGTACCAAGATGATTTCTCCTGTGCAGCATTATTGAAGTACGTTGAGTGGAGTGCGTCTGCCTTCCACATGTCACAACATGAATCTTCTATAATATCGAGTTACTGAAGCTCTTATTCGAAACTGACCAGAAATACAACTTGCTATTGATACGAGTCTTGAGGTGTTGTGTCAGTTCACACTTGCCGTTGAAGTTCATGCCACAGTGCTCACACATGACGGTCATCCGATGGAGTCCAGTATCGTTGTCCAGATTCTCCTAACTCTGGTAGTATTTCTTGCAGATACTGCACTCGAATTCTTCGACTTTGGTCATGCGTTTGTATTGTTTATGGAAGTAGAGAGAAATTTGGCTGGTACAAATTATTTTACAGATGTTGTAGATTCAGGACGAATCTATCTATCAATATCCATGATACATTCATTGAATTCCAATATATTCACACAGTTTCACTTTACCCATCTCTATTTACAATAGCACCTGATATATTGCCAAGAAGACCTAAAATTTTCACAGGAGGCAGAGGAGGGTGTGCCCTAGGATGTTTTCTCCTGTGCAGCATCATTGGTGTACGTTGAGTGAAACTTTTTCCACAGACATCACATACGTACGGTCTCTCCCCCACATGCGTTAGCAGATGAATCTTCTGAGAACTCAAGTTGCTGAAACTCTTATTGCAAACTGTGCAGCGATACAGTTTGTCATTGGTATGAGTCTTCAGGTGTTTTGTGAGTCCACACTTGCCGTTGAAACTCATGCCACAGTATTCACACACAAAGGTCATCCTATGGAGCTCAGTGTGACTATCCAGATTCTTCTGACTCTTGAAGCGTTTCTTGCAGAAATTACACTCAAATTCTTTGACTTTGGTCTTGTGTTTGTAGTGCTTGTGAAAGTAGAGAGAACTCATGCTGACGTAAGATTTTCCACAGATGTCGCAGATACAAGTGTCAACATCGTGATCCTTCATGTGGGTTGTGCAGTCCCCCTGGATCTTGAATATTTTCCCACAAATTTTGCAAGTAATGCTCCAGTTCCTCGTGTGCTTCCTAATAAAATGGATCTTCAGATAGCACTTTGATTTAGCCAGGAATCCACACTGCTCGCATTTGAAAAGCTCTTCAGGTTCCTGATGGATGTCCATGTGCCGCACCAGGTACTTGGGGGTCTTGAAGGATTTATTGCACACTGTGCACTTGTGAGGACGAGAATCGCTGTGTTTCAACATATAGTTCAGGAGTTTACTGCGGCTGTCAAAGCTGGCTGGGCATAATTCACACTCATGGGGTATATGTGGTATTTTTTTTGGTGGAATTATGTCAGGTGCCGATGGTGGTTGTGGTTTTGGTGATCTTCCACGGAATATATTTCTTGTTAAAACAATATTCTCAATTCTCTTGGTTTTCTTCGGTTCTGCTGAGTTGGTAACTGCTGAGATAATCTGGTGGTGAGAGGCTCGTTAACATGGGCTAAACAATCATCGTGGTATCTATAACGAAATTAGAATCTCGTCAGGTGGTTGATAGAGTTCACTGTGATAGAGTACGTGCACCAACGCCCAATCTACTGAAATTTGGCAAGCCCTTGAAGAATTGGGAAAAACAAAGAGTCGTGCAATTCCTAGAACTTCACAAGATTAGCAATCTTGGTAACTTCATCAAACGAATGAAGTTGTTCTTCGAGTTTCTCGTTGTGCCTCTGCAAACCAGTTCTCTGATTAAAATACTCCAAGCAAATGCCGCACTTGTAGGGGTTGGATGATAAAATTTTTGGCATATTTATTTCTTGTAAAAAAAAACTATCGTGCATATTTCCCACATTGTCTCAGATCTGTGTTTCCTGTCTCTGTGAATGATGGTTGATGATAACCGATGACCACGGGAAACCAGACCACAATCTTGGCGCTCAAGATTCCTTCCGTCCTTGTGCTTTTTTCTGTGAGTATCATATCTCACCTTTGACCTGAACTTCTGGCCACAGAGTTTACAACTGTTATCCGTAGAATCAACATTTTTCTTGTTATGAGCATCGCTGTGGATTTTCAAGTCTGTGACAATTTTAAGACAGGATCTGTGAAGAATTGAACAAATAAAGGCTTCCACAATTATCCAGAAGCTCGTCATTTTCTTCTTCTTCATTAAACAACAATAATGAATCCCACTTTGTGAAACTCATCAAACATCATTCAATTTATTAACCCCAAAAACATTTATAACGTATCAAGGTACTCCTTTGCAAGATGAGCAATTCTGGTAACTTCATCGAAAGGAGGGAGTGGTCCCTCGTGTCTCTCCCTGTGTCTCTTTAAGCTCGTTCTCTGACTAAAATTTTCCGAACAAACGTCGCACTTGTAGGGTTTGATACCAGCATGAACCAGCACATGTTGATAATAATTTGTAATCGAGTAGAATACTTTCTTGCATATTTCACACGTCGTCCCCGATCTGTGCTCCCTGTCTCTATGATTGATGAGTGCTCGATGACCAGGAAAAACTAAACCGCACTCTTTACACTCAAGATTCCTTCCGTCTTTGTGTTTTTTCCTATGAGTGTCGTACCTCGCCTTTGATCTGAACTTCTGTCCACACAGGTCACAATTCTCATCAATGATGTCAGCATTTTTCTTCTTGTGTGCATCCTCGTGGTTCTTTAAATCCTTAACAATTTTGTGACAGAATCTGCACTCCTGCAGCATGTGGGCACGACTCATGTGAGCAAGCAAATCAGCTTTGAGCTGAAAGGACTTGTCACAATCGTCGCACGTGAATTTCGCCTCGATCTTGCTGTGTGCCCTGACGATGTGGAGATTGAGGCCGTCTCTTCTCTTGTATTTTTTCTTGCACTGGGGACAAGGGAACACCAGGGGATGCTTGTGAGTCGCCATGTGTTGATCCAGTGCTGGTTGGGTGAAGAAACATGTGTCACAGTGTTTGCATTTGTAGGCAGATTTGTGGGCTGACGACGTGTGCTTGTCCACAGCAGCACGATCAGCAAATTTTCGGTGGCATATGGGACACTCGACGGTCGCTCTCATCATCTGGTCACGAGTGCAGAGAGGGTCTTTAGTTGGCAACATTAGAGGGATGTTTCGGGCTATTTCTTTGTCGCCGAGAATTAAAGAGGTTGTCTTCTCCCCCGATGGCTTGCACACAACGACAACTCGATACTCAGCAGGAGAGGAATGGGCTATTGCGTCCAATGACAAGTGTCTGAAACAAAATATTTGAGGGTTAGGTGATTCTCAGTGATTTCAGGGGATTTTATCTGCTAGTGAGGATATTTGAAGAGTTAGTGTGAGAGAGTTTTGGGGGACTGGGGTTTCCGACGAGTTTGGACTTTTTGACGAGCCTTGATGATATTTGCCACGTTTGTAGAAGACGAGGCTGAAAACGAAAAAGATTAATATTGGTTTTAGTGGCTTTTAATATTGAAAGGCTTTACTTACTCGTCTCTTTTGAGATCTCATTGCGAGCTGAGGCTTGTAACTCGAGCTAGGGGAATCAGTGAAATTATCTAGTGATGAAATATATAAAATTTGTTTATTTGGAGTATTTTACGGGAATACATTGTATGCGATGGGCCTGACATCTTATTCTCAATGTTGAGGAGTGAACAGATGAAAGTATGACTGACAATATTAATATTTCGTGTAGAGTAACAAAAATTGTAAACGTTAAAGACACTTATCTCTCCAGTCCCCAACAGTTAACACAACTAGAACAGAAAAGAATGATCAACTAGTTGTCAATAAAAATTGTCTCAGCAGTCTCTTCATCAATTCAGCACTTTCCCACTTTCACAAATGATCATTTTAGCATTTAAATAATTACGTTCATTGAATCAAATAACAAAAGAATCAATCTCCTAAGTTTCTATGATAATGTTTCCGTCACTCTCTGTCCCTTTAAACACGCGTACTCTTCTGATGAGCAATGTGATTTCCATCACAAGAGAATCCCTTGTGGCAAATCGTACTTGTAAAATTTCACTCCAGTGAGTTCTCTGAATCAGTAAAACCCTTGCCGTAGATATCACACATAAGGGTTGTCTCTAGTATGAATTCTCTTGTGTTTCTTCAGGTGGTCAGCAGCAGAGCTCAGTCTTTATCACAAAAGACACAGAGGTATAATTTCGGAGGGTTGTGACATTCCTTGGGCTTGGAAGATTTCTTCATGGCCAAGACTCTTCCGTAGATATCGCAAGCTGCACTTTATTTGCCTTCATCTCGAGGTGATTCCTCTGGCAATAGGCCAGGGACGTCTGTCTCCTGGCAAATGAAGGACTTATCACCGGAGTGAATGGTATACTGTTCTTGAAGATCAATCGATTTTTGGAATGACCTATCGCACTCGTGATACCTGAAAGGAGGTTCTGTCTTGTTTTTCCTCCTTGTTTGAGCTCTTCAAACCCCCGCATATTAGACATCCTTCCACTTCTCCTCCCTTTAAACACATGTACTCTTCTGATGGGCAGTGAGATTGCCCTGACAAGAGAATCCTCTGTGACAAATCTGGCAGACATAAGGACGTTCTCCAGTATGTCCCCGCCTGTGTATCGTCAGAGTACTCCTCTGAGAGAAGGCCTTGGGACACTGATCGCACTTGTAGGGTTTCTCTCCGGTGTGCACCCTCCTATGCATCCTCAGATTCTCTGAATCAGTGAAACCTTTTCCACAGATATCGCAAACATAAGGTTTCTCCCCAGTATGAATTCTTCTGTGTTTCTTTAGGTGTTCAGCAGAGCTCAGGCTCTTCCCACAGAAGTCACAGAGATACAACTTGGTGGGATTGTGGCTCTCTTTGTGCCTGAAAAGGGATCTCTTCGTGGCCAAAACTCTCCCACAGATGTCGCAAGCTGTACTAGTGACTTTATTCGCTTTCATTTCAGGGTGATTCCTCCTGCAGTGGGCGGACAGTTGTCTCTTGAGGTAAAACGCACTCCCGCAGACCTGGCAGACGAAGGGCTTATCCCCTGAGTGAATATTATAGTGCTCTTGAAGATCAAGCGCTTTTCGAAATCTCTTGTCACACTCGTGACACTTGAATGGAAGATCTGCCTTGTCCATATGCCTAGACATGTGAATGCTCAGAGCAGCGAGCACTGTCGTTTCGTAATCGCACTCTTTGCACATGTAACTGGGAAAGAAGTGAGTCTTTTCGTGTCTCGTGAGGTCCCTGTACAGTCTGAACTTTTTATTGCAGTGTTTACAGGATAATTCACCTGTTGTGTGTCTCAAGAGGTGTTTTTGGAAGTTACTCTTGTGGCGGAATGTCTTCTTACAAGTGTCACATTCCAGCTCTACCTCGGCTTTATCCTTTTTCGAGGTCTGGGGCTTGGCTTTCTTCATCGTATGCTTCTTCATATGTTTTTTCAGAGTTAGAGCAGTACGGAACACTCGTCCGCAGGTATCACAGGTATTTTTTCGCTTGGGTTTGTGGGAATGATCCAGATTGTGAGTCTCCAGGAGGTCTTGGGAAGGGAAGAACATACCGCAGGGCTGGCAGTGGTAGGCCAGGGGCATGTCCTCCTGATTTTGAAACTCCTCAGTCTTTATCGGGTCTTCTGGGTGCATATTGCTGGGAGGGGTCGAGGGGTGTCCCTCGGGTGAATCGTACGATGGAGGTAGGGCCACCTGCAGGTATCTGGAAGTAAAATTAAAGTGTTAGGAGTTTAGCTGAGTTGCTTCACGATTTTGATACAGTTTGAGACTTAGTGGACTTAAGTTCCTGGGGATTTGCCTGGAAAATAGAGGATTGTTTTAATGATTTTGTTGAGGGAGATGTTTTTTATGGGTGAAAGATCGCAGTTTATTATTAAAAGTCATGGCATTTATTGTGAAAAATACAATTTTTCAGCATTAACTTTTCTTCCCTAGGAAATTCATCTCTTCAGGGGTGAAAATAGAATTCAATTCCTTCGGTAAATTTTTGTATAAAAATAGTTAATTTTACGCAGTCAAAAATGTTCGTCTCCGTTTTCTTGTTGAGGGCTTTTCCAGACATTACAGACGAGTAACTTCTCACCCCCACAAAGTATGAAATGATCTTCCAGAGAACCTCCGGAAAACACTAATTTTTCATAGAGATGGCAGTCGTAATTCCTCTCCTCGGCGTGATTCTTCAAAAATGATCATCATCCATGTGAGTATGAAAATACATTTGAGCTATTTCCTTAAATATTTGTATAAATATAATTCATTTTACACAGTAACAAATTCTCGTTTCAATCCCTAAGAGTTGTGGAACTACCGTGCACTCTACTGTGTGCATTCAACAGAGCCTTGGACACAAAACTCTTTTCACAGATGACACACTGATAGGGTCGTTGTCCAGTATGATATCGTTTGTGAATAACGAGGGTCGAATGCTGAGTGAAACACTTTCCGCAATTATCACAAATGTACGGTTTTTCCCCAGTGTGTGTTCGTTTATGAACGATTAGAGTGGTTTTCTTGTGGAAGGCTTTTCCACAGACATCGCAGACCAGTGACTTTTCACCCCCATGAAGTCTCAAATGATCCTGCAGCGAGCCTCGAGAAGACACTGACTTTCCACAGAGATGGCAGTCGTATTTGTTCTCTCCCGTGTGTGATTTCACGTGCACAACCAGTGAATTTTTATACGCAAATACCTTGCCACAGAATTCACACTGGTGCTTAATGGGCTTAAAGTTGGGATCATGCATCTTCAGGTGACGAGCGAGTGTATGATTATTCGGAAATGCTTTGTCACACAAGTGACAAACATGCTGTTTCGCTCCATGTTTTATGTTCATGTGGCCGTGCAATTCAGCATTAGTAAAGAAGCCCTTGCCACACTGCTCACAGTGGCACATGTATTTGTCAAAGTGACGTCTTTGATGAGTCGCCAATTGAGATGTTTGTGTGAATGCACGACCGCATACGTCACAAATGAAATTGCGCTCTCGCGTGTGAATTCTCCGGTGAACAGCTAGAGTATTTGTGCGCTTGAACGACTTGTTGCATATGTCACAGTGGTAGGGACGTGCATCGCTGTGGGCCACTTGATGACCGTCGAACAGGTTTTTAGTTTTGAAGTGTTTTTTGCAGATTTTACAGGTGTATGTGCTGGATGATGGGGGTGGGGTCGTGGTCTTTCGTGGTGAGAGCAACTTGGGAGAGACTTTTCTGTAAAAAGAAAAAGGAAATGGTCTCGTAAAAATGATTGCTCAGGGGAATTTCAATGTATTTTTATTTGGAGGTAAAATGAACCTTAAACGATCCGTCTCCTGATCAATTTCAATTAACCAAATCGGATTTTCAAGCCTGAAAAAATACATGTGAAATGTACGAAAAATTGTTGGTTTTCACTCTGCCAATCTCGAGTTATAGATGATTTTTTTTTCTGTTGATTGTATTTTTCTTGTCTAATGTGTACGGGACAGAGGGCAGAATCAACTCACCTCATACATACCTTCCTCTTCGATAAAACAAACTCTTGAAATACCACAAATCGATCAAATCTTCGTATTTAATGAAATTCATTCAATAAACTCAGACTAAAGTCGATTACATAAATTTATTGATATCTAGTAAAAAATACTGCTTAAATATTTACAAAGATTTCGCCTGATATAATCTTTAGAATAATGATAAATAGTTGCAAAGTCAGGAGAGACTCAGTCACAAAATAATAATCTAATCATCTAATCCATTGAAATCCTCCCATTATGCAACTTCACATGTGAATTTAAACTCCTCTGCTACGACAAAATCTTGTAGCATACTCTGCACTTATACGGTGACTCCCCAGTATTCATTGTCAGATGCACCATCAAGTAATTTCTTAACACTGAGCTTCCTCCCACGTGTGAAACCTCATGCGAATTTTGAAATAAAGCGGACTGGAGACTGATTTTCTACAGATGCCGCAGATGCACTGATTGTCCTCAAAATGTATTCTTACGTGAACCTTTACTATAGCCTTGCAGTACTGCTCCCTTCGGATCCCATGAGACTTGATGTGGGTGGTGAGATAGGCTGCACTGGCATCAACACTTGCATATTTTGCAGGTAAAGACCTTTTCCCTAGTGTGAATCAGTGTGTGTCTCTCGGGAGTCTAATTGATGTAGACCCCCTTGCTGCATATCCGAAGGAAGGTTCTGCACCTCTAATTGTGCTTCTCCATATGCAGAAGTAGATCCTAACCCGAGACCTTGGAGACACCACAGGAGAATCTCTTGATGTGCTGTTTCGTGTGAACTTTCAAGGACTTTTCAGTCTGCATGCCTTCCTACATAATCCTTTAAGACAACAATTAATCTCGTTTACCGAAGTTGGTGGCCGAAGCGGCTAGGTGGGAGCCAAGTGTGCGAAAAGTTGTGCGTTTAAATCCCGGTGCATGCGAATTCTTCAAGGGGAGGCTCCGGCGACCGGGGGAGGTCGCTAATAGAGTGACTGCCTGTACCGACATGGTTTTCTGTGGTTTACAAAAATTAAATAAAATTGACCTCGTTGTGCGATCCTCTTAAGTCCTCTCATTGTGTAATTTCACATGTGAATTCAAACTGCCTTGCTGTGAGAACCTCTTCTGACATACTCTGCACTCATATGGTTTCTCTCCAGTATGTGTCCTCAGATGCACCATCAAGTACTTCTTGACACTGAAAGCCCTTCCACAAATCTCGCAGACATGAGGTTTCTCCCCAGTGTGAATTCTCATATGAATTCTGAGATAAGTCTTACTGGACACTGATTTTCCACACGTGTCGCAGGTGTATTGATTGTCGCCAGTGTGTATTCTCATATGAACTTTCAATGCAGCCTTCCAGTGGCTCTCGAAATCACAGACATTGCACTTGTGCTTCTCCCTCTGGATCCCATGAGACTTGACATGAGTGCTGAGATAGGCTGCACTCGCATAAGCACTGTTGCATATTTTACAGATAAAAGGTTTTTCCCCAGTATGAGTTAGCACGTGTCTCTCCAAAGTTTGATTTGTGTAGAACCCCTTGTGGCATATGCCACAGAAGGTTGTATACTCCTGATTGTGCCTCTTCTTATGCAGTCGTAGGTCGTAACCCGAGACCTTTGAGATGCCACAGATGTCGCAGGTGAATCTCTTGTTGTGCTGTTTCGTGTGGATTTTCAAAAACTCCTCGGTCTTGAAGGCCTTCCCGCAGAGCTGGCAGGGAAAGGGCCTGTCGTTCTGGTGAGCCTTAATTATGTGCTTCTGAAGCTTCTCGTCACTCGGGAATTGACGATCGCATTGAGAACAAGTACCTCCTGACGACTCTTCGTGGATCCTCAAGTGCCTCGTATACTGATCTCTCTTGCGAAATTTTTTCGGACAGTACGGACACTGGTACCACACTATCAGAGGTTTTGGGGAGGGGTTGGAGGATTTTGTGGGTGCCCGAGACCCCGAGGACGACAATGGGTCCATCAAGGAAGCCTCTGTCAATTCCATTTCCTCCTCGTTTTGAATTATTTCGTACAGCTCGGTATCTTCGGCATCAGTTTCTATCGTGTATAACTGGTATTCTACGTTTAATGACTCGGGTTGAGAGTATACTAGGTCCTCTTCTCGAAGGCATCTGAAATGATAAAGTTCGTGAGTGCTAGGGGAACTGTGGGGAAGTGATTTTATCTAGTTTTCAGTTATTACCTATTTGTTTTGGGAATTACGAGATTTTTTTTCTTCGGTTACTTCTGGAACTCAGTCATCGGGGACAGAAGTTAATGAATGTAATGCGAATTATGAATTTGAACCATTTATTTGTTTATTAAAAATCGTTATTGCGAAATGTAATACTCAAGGCTTCGATTTGAGTTTTACCATTCTTTCTTCGATGAATCTTCCTGGAAGTAGTCACTGTTTCTCGCTGAAAAAATCTATTTTTACTTGTTTTGTTCACTAAGATCGTCTTCCCGTATGTAGAGCCACAACTTTTTATTAGGATTTTTTCAAAAAATGGAATTGTTGGAATTGTTGATATTGATATTATTAATTAAGAATTGGCGAGGACTTATTATTTCTTTTGTGATCATGTTAAAATTCTCTTTTGTCCTCAGTGACCGGGAATAAAATCGAATTGAATTGTGTTGGAATAAATAACATTTATTTTACATTGTAATACGTAATTTTTATCAAAATAGAATTTGAAATTTTTGCCTTCGCGTATTACCAGGGTATGAATTTTTAGACTATCGTAGACTTTACAGGACGTTTGTAATAGCTAGGTAACCCCAAACATTGAAATTTTTCTGAAACTCAGTGGAAAAAATTAAATTGAAGTAAAATCAGTTCAAAAACATAACATATTCCATTAAAATATACTTTGAAGAGTTTTCAATTTGGATTTATGATATTTTCTTTGACGAGTCCTCAGATGTATAGTGGTTGACTCTATTTATGTTAACTTCTTGATACAATTATTGCATTCAAAAGGTCGTTCATAAGTTCATTAATGCATCGTCAAATGTCTTGAAAGTACAAGCTTTTCCATAAAATTCACATATTCAGTTTTTCTCCCCAGCACAAGTTTGCACGTAAACGGACATGTAATTTCTTGATATGAATTTTCCACAGAATTTGCAGGCTTTTTTTGTTCGCTTCTGTCTTCTCCCCATATATTTCTTGCACTAATCACTGCAAGTCTTCAAATGTAGCTTTATGTAACAATCTTTATTCCAAAGTAAAAAAGGAGCACTCTGTATTACAACGTTCTAGACAACATTTTAATGACATTCTTCTATAGAAAATCCATAAATAATATGAATTTCTGCAGAATTGACAAGGCTTTTGTAATAATTGAGATTACCGCTGAAAATAAAAGTAAAATCGGTTTGAGAACATAAAATATTTATTTTCCACTGTAACACGTAATTCTGATCACAACAATATGTAAAGAATTTTTATTTTTTTTAGGATTTATTACTCTTTCTTTTATGAATTCTCATGTGTATAGTCACTGATTCTCGCTGTGTGAATCTCTTATTACAAATTTTGCACTCAAAAGGTCGTTCTCCAGTGTGTGTTCTCCTGTGTGTCACAAGATATGCCTTGGAACTGAAAGTTTTTCCACAAAATTCACACATTTCATTTTTCTCCCCAGTGTGAGTACGCACGTGAACTGGCATGTAGCTCCTTGTTATTAATTTTCCACAAAATTCGCAGGGTTTTTTACTCTCTCCCGTGTGTTTTCGCATGTGTTTCTTGTAGTAATCGCTGCGAGTCGTGGAATAATCGCAGATATTGCAAGTGATTTTCTCTCCCTCGGGCGGTGGTTTGTGGATTGCCATGTGTTTTCCCAAATAAACTTTATTACCAAAAGACTTCTTGCAGATTTCGCAGTGAAAGGGTTTTTCATCTGTGTGCTTGGACATGTGGTACTCCATGGAGGCCTTTATGTAGAAGCCTTTATTGCAAACTGGACAAAAGCAAGTGTACTCTTTGTTGTGCCTACGAACGTGAAGCTGTAGGTAATATTTCGATGGCATTTTTTCATCGCAGATATGACACGTCAATGACGAACTGTGTCTCGTTATGTGATAATTCAGGTAAGTTCTTCTCTTAAATGTTTTATTGCAAATTGTACATCTGTTGTCTTCGCGATTCTCAGGTGACGGGGTTCTACGTTTTCTTTTGCGTTTTATTTGAACGAGCTTTGGAAGTGGAAGTTCGGATTTTCGATTCGATTGCTGGGGGGTTTTAATCGATTGCTGAGTTGTGCTGGTTTTTTGCTGAGAGTGCTGAAAGAGTACTTGGGGATTCAGAATCAATAGCTGGAATGTTTGAATCTGTGGCTGGGATGTTTGTGTCAAAGGCTGAAGTTTTGGCATCTGTAGTTGGGATTTCTGCGCCTCAGCAGCTACTTTGGTTACTTTTGACGCAACATTGCTGGAATCTGTTACTTTCTCGTCTTTGATTCTGGATCTGAAATTTAAAAAATTTCCTCGGTTTTCATTGGTGAAACTCTTTATATTTTGTATTTTCTAGGCGTCTTTTTGGTTTTTCTCCCGGCATTTCGAACGTATGAGCTCTTTGAAGGAGAAATAAGAGGAGAGATTGGTTTATTGAAAAGTATATAATGTACTTTATTCAAAAGTAGTAGTACATAGAATTCTGGTGATGTTTAATAGTTTGTATGAGAATATCTAAAGGTGAGAGATTGAAAAAGCTCTTGGGATATATGGGAAATACGTGAAAAAAATTAATCATGAATTTTATCGAATATTCTGACTTTTTTAATCTCCACCGTCGTGAGCTCTCAAGTATTAAGAAAATCAATAAAACGCACTCATCACAATTCTCTAGAAAAATTTATTCCAATCATTATTCTCCTCAACAGCATTTAAAATTAACAATTTTTCCCATATTTTGACACTGACACCGTTTTTTCTTGACGAAATGACTCATTAACAATGGAATTGCTTCATTTGATCGAATTCATAATTTCTATTCAAACTTTCTCTATAACTTTATGGATTTTGTGTTTTATTCTCAATTATAATTATTCGAATTCTGTACAGGGTGTCCCACCACTGCTCACTGTAATTTTCAGGGTGGATGGAAAATGAAATTTGGAGTCAAAAGTTCCTCTTTCACTTTGCGGTCCGGCGTACCTCTGCGGAGTTATTTACCTTTTTAATTAACCAATGACAGCGTTGCTTCCACACCCCCCCCCCCCTCCCGTCAGTGGTTCTCCGCTCAATTGAGTTTGCAGGGAAAAGATGATAATTTGCGCATTTCTTTCTTGGAACGAAATTAAGGGTAGATTGAGGGTTCCCAGTAGGTGTTCAGTTCCATGTGTAAGTTCGCGAATTATTCCAAGGTGCCCTGTCGGTTCCAGACCTTTTCCGGATACTTCTTATACTTTTTTTTTCAGGAACGGTGCTGGGTGTACGATTGTTCCTGAACTCGTAGCAGTACTGGGAACAATCCCGGAACCTACACGGCCACGCAAAACAGTTCTGGAACCGGCATAGCCATCCGGAACAGTTCTGGAACCTCCAACTCCTCCCAGAACAGTGCCCAGAATTGATTGTGTACCCAGAACCGTTCATGAACTGAAAAAAGTATCTGGAACTGATACACCTTAGAACAGTTCGCGAACCTACATGGGGAATTGAACACCTACCAGGAACCCTGAATCTATCCTTAATTTCGTTCTAAGAAAACAATTCGCAAAATACAATTGTTTCCATGCAAACACAATTGAGCGGAGAACGACTGGCGGAACAACGCTGTGATGGTCAATTGAAAAGGTGAATAGTTCCGCAGGGATACGTCGGACAGCAAAGTGAAAGAATTTTCGACTCCAAATTTCATCCTCCGTGCAGCCTTAAAATTATAGTGAGCAGTTGTGGGACACGCTGTATGCGTATTGAATTGCAGATATTCGAATGAACATTTACACATCTTAATAGTATAATTTTTCTCAAAATGCTATACGAGTTGATCAAGGGAGACTGCATTGAAATTTTTTATCGTAGGAACCTTTATTCTAATTTGTGGTAAGTTTATCTCCTCATTTTTAATGTTAAAAAATTAATAAATATTATGATTGTTTAATTATAAAATCATCAAGTACCCGCATTGAGTTTTTTGGAAATTGCCACAGGTTATAAATTTGACCAATCATTGAACTTGAAGTATATCGAAAATGGTTAGTCTGATTTTTTGTTATTTTATAACTTCACATATAATTTCAAATATGCGACTGGAAGAATCTGATAATGCTAAATTTATTATCTGAATCAATTTTTAAAAATATTAATCAAAGAATTCCTAAAATAAAAATTTTGCACCAGCTCATTTAGTTATTTATCTACCACTTTTAAAGATGTGTTATTTATCTGTGATTATTTCCCTATTGTTCGTTTACATTAAAAATGCAAGAACGTTTCAGTAAGGTCTGACCTTACTGGGTAATAATACGAAAATATTCTTCATTATATTACGAGGAAATAATTAGCAATTAAATTATTTCAATTGTTTATCATTTAATTATTGCATGCTAAAATTTGGTAAAATATTCTTTATTGTGACCGCAATTAATTAAAAAATCTAAAATTTTTTCATTGAACTATTAATGAAAAATTGTTATTGGAAATTATTTCATTTTTATACCATTCTTGCATAAATATTTATATACTGACATGAAAACAAATTCATCAGACGTCAATAAAACTATTGATATGTTTTCATGAGTCATTATCAGTACGCATAACAGGCAAGATGAAAAATTAATGATATTATGACCAATAAGTATTAATATTATATTAAAAAATCAATTCCATTGTATTGTCAATTTCAAAAGTAATAAAAATTTAATCTTCTTCAATAAAGTCAATACAATAATGGAAAGTGGATAATGAAGAGCATTCATTTGATGGCAGCACAATTTTTTGTGAGTTTCTCTATGGAAAAAATTTCGGTAAATGACTAGTATAGGTCCACCTGACTAAATTGGATAAAACGTGGAGAAAAAAAAATGTAGGTTTCCGAGCCCTAGGTAGGTTGAATCTGAAAACCGTTTTCGGGGCAAATAATTTGCGCGGGTTTGTCGCGATCCCGAATATTTAATTGTTGCCCTCTCATCTAGCGACCAGTTGGTCTCTTTGACAGTCTGACCCACACGTAAAGATTTCATTCTTCAAAAAGAATTTTTTCAAATTTTTTTGCCGACAGAAGGGTTGGCGGTGGATGTATGGGTTGGCTGTTCGAGAGACCATTTCGCTCAATTTTGACATCAACTTTGTGCTGTCCCTTATCTGTGTCTGTTCAACATGTGTTGTCTTTGGGACCAGACACCGCCGCATCCACGCCATTGGTTCCGAATTACGCAAAGAGTGGTGAGGTATGTATTTTTGGAATTCGCGATATCCAACATGGTTATTTTCAACAAATTGAGGTTTAGGATGAACATTGGAGCCATGGAGACATGACATCTAAATGAAGTTCAATTTCAAGGTTCAGGTGGACTCGTATTAGAAGTTTACCAAAAGTGCTTTCAAACCATAATTGTCGATAATGATTTAACTAAAATTATATATTTCTGAGTGATACAGAAAATACTTTTCATAATTTTATAAACAATTCGCAATTTGAAAAGTTTCAATAATAGTCCATCAATTATAAAATCTCAAATTTTTCAATTAATTGACTGGTAGATGATTTATTGTCAATATTTTCATCGAAATATTAATAAAACGATATGATCCCAAAAAAAATGTCAACATCAAAACAACTTGAGCAAACCTTAATAAATGGTATAATCTCAAAATAACGTTAAAATAATGATTACTTTCTATAAATTATAATCACTGGGATCACGTCTAAACTTGGTCAGAAACAGCCGGTCAAAGAACTTGCCGACAATAACACTTGTTCAAAAAACCTGCTCAAAATCACTTCGTCGTAAAAATGAACGGAAAAAAAACTTGGTTTGAAAAAACTTGGGAATAAAAACTCCATCAAGTGAAGTATGTTAAGAGTTATTTTTGAATACCTATTGCGACGAATCATCATTTCATACAAGTGTTGAATCATCGTATTGACTCGTTATTCATATTTTTCTCTTCATTCAGCGTTTTGTTCTTTTTTTATATGTTTGTTTTTGTATACTGTTCAATAATATAATCCCGAATTAGTTTTGCTATTTTTCGACTGTGATAAGTTTGTTATTTTTATTTCCTTATGTTCTATTTCGATTGGGTTTTTTGGCGAAGTTTTTTTACAAGCTTTTTTTGGCATTGTTTTTTAGCGGAAGTTTCTTAGGCGTGTATCCGAGTCATTATCATGACTGATGATTATAATGATAATGGTTTGCAAAAATGGCTTCTATCTCCAATAATCATTAATATTCCAATAAAAATTTAATAAAAGATCATTTAATTTTTCTATGAACAGGAAAAGTATGAACAATTTTTTCATGTTACTGAACGTTAAGCAGAGAATAATAATACAATTTTCGTTAATGTTTTAACTGAAATTCTATGTTGTTTATTGAATATTTTTCATATATTATAAATAAGTAATTGTCCATTTCGATAATTTGAATAGCGTTTCAATGATGAAACCTGAAATATTTTAATCGACGAATTTTTCATTTGACTATTGATGAAAAAGTGTTTCTGCAAATTATTTCATTACAATTAGAGGATTTCCAATGTAAGCTACGGTGCTCCGACAAAAAAAATAATAACTGCCGTTGACATTGATTAAAGAATAAATAATGAAATAAAAAACATTATCATAACTTAAAACTGAGCCAAGTAAAATTGAATTTTATTCCAATATCGATTAAAAAAACAATGAGAATTATAAAATCAATCATAATTTGATTCCATTTATTCACTGTTGGTGTAATGGTGAAAAGCGGATAATGAAAATTATTCATTAGATTTCAATTCCACAGAACCAAAAATTTTGTCCTTTCGTCAAGGAAATTTTGTGTCTACGTTAAAGTACTCCAAATTCTCTCATCTGCACTCACTGTTAATAATAAT
Organism: Psyttalia lounsburyi; assembly: GCA_030522865.1. NCBI lineage: Eukaryota > Metazoa > Arthropoda > Insecta > Hymenoptera > Braconidae > Psyttalia > Psyttalia lounsburyi. Next base: position 26,327 of record JAPYZN010000650.1, read on the forward strand.
AATTAAAAAAATGAAGATTATTGGTGCATCTCTTAACATTATCTGCAAAAAAACATTCTAAAGAATTGCACTTATGCGATTAGAGTTGCCTCTGACAGTACGACAAAACGTATTCGATACAGAATAATATTAATTTAATCCATGGAATGCTGTCTCACCCAACCGATGAGCTCTCATGTACGACCTTCTCCACAAATATCCTAAATATAAAATAAATCGGAGATAAAATGCACCAGAATCAAATGCATATTATAAATCGCTATTTCATATTTCATCTCATTAAGTTCATCTGCCCATCCTTACGCGTATCGCAATCACGTTTACCTAAGGCACTGTTTATTTTCCATCAACTATCATTAGTATTTCCTATTTACACACATAAACATTCACACGTGTAACATTCGATTATTCTATTAGAGACAGGCATTCTTGTGCACAAGACGTTTTCCTTATTCAACAGAATATGATAAATGAGAAAAATACTGAAGCTGCTCTACAGTAAATCAAACTATCATCTTTGATTTAAATGTTTCATTGAGAGGAATGAATCGCTAAAAAAAATCATTTCATTTTTAGTTGAGGGGCAAAGGTTAATAATATAATTTTCATCTTATTTTTAATCTTTTCTGAATTGAATTTAACTTTTCATGTACCTTTGTCATAAAAAATCAAGAGATCTGATGCAATCGTCATTGAATAATGCTTGTATTAAATTCATCCCCCTCAACTCAATTCAACTCAACTACAATGTAGATTCACGTAAAAAAAGTTTTATTTAAAAAAAAAAAATTCGAATTACTATTTTTCTATAATTTCTCTTCTGATTTTTCTATTTAGTATATAAAAAATTATACAGCTTTAGGCCAACGCTCATGGCTGTTTAGTTCACGAGTTAGACTGGCATTGGGGGAACTAATACCCTGAATGTCACAGATTTTTCTCTCAATTCCAGTAAAAATGTTTTTCGAGACATCAATAAAAAATTTGATGAATCAATAAATTTACATGCGCAATTTTTTTTCATGTTTCATAATTGAGGATAAACAATTGATGATTCAAAACCCCATTTCAAAATATTGATATCTTTCAAGCAGAATTTTTGATAACACAACAATTAGTCTCTATTGTTGACCTTCAAAACTGGAACAAGGAGAGCCCACGGAAAAATAGTACTTTCAAACATATTCCTATTATTATTTTTTTTTTTTTCCAACGGAGACCTTCCTCAACAACTTAATAACGACGGACGGTTTCTTCCAAGCAATCACTTGTGCGATATTCGTTGTAAAAATAAATAAAAGTCTACAAAATTCCTAGCACAACACCTGGAATTCTTCCGTGCGTGCATGATTCCCCCAGCACTCTCTCTACCCCCTAACCAGGAAGTAAAACCGCGACATTTTCAAGTATAGTAGTGTGAGGCTGCTCCGGTATATCATCCGCGATCTCTTCCGACTGAAGTTCCTCCAGAGTGAGATGATCGTTCGGCCCATCCAGATGTTGAAAACCATCTTGAAGTTGCTCCTCTTTCAATAGCTGTTCCTGCTGAGCTCTGGCATTCTGTTTAGCATGCGTCTTAAGGTGACTATTCAACATCGTCTTCGAGGCGAACGACTTCTGACAAAAGGTGCACGGATAGGGTCGATCTCCAGTGTGTCCTCTGAGATGAACTACCAGAGTTGTCCTCTGGGTGAACCTCTTCTCGCAGTGTGTGCACTGATGGGGTCGTTCCCCAGTGTGCGTTCGTCTGTGCACACTCAAATAATTCTGGGATATAAAGCCCTTTCCACAGAGATCACAGACATGAGGCTTTTCCCCCGTGTGCTTTCTCACATGAACTGTCAGATAAGTCTTACTGGACACAGCCTTCCCACAGATATGACAGACATACTCATTCTGTGGTCCACCCCCTCCGTGAGTTCTCATGTGCACCAGTAGCACCTGTTTTCTCGAGAATCTCTTGTTGCACAACTCACAGAGATGCTTCTTCTGGGGTGGCACGTAGTCCGGTTGATGAAGTTTAGCGTGTAACCTAAGACCTTGGCGATACCTAAATGTAGCATTGCATATTTCACACTGAAAGGGCTTCTCCCTCGAGTGAATCAACTGGTGTTCCAGGTATATATTCCTAGCGTAAAATCCTGCCCCACAAATTTCACAGCTATACTTGTACTCTTGATTGTGCCTCCTCATGTGGTTAATGACATTTTGTTTGTGTGCAGAGCTGTAACCACACATCTCGCACGTGTGAATCTTCTCGGATGTCTGTTGATGCATCTGTTGCTGGTGTTTACGCAGCATTACCGTTGTCGTAAAACTCCTGCCGCAGTGCTCACAGACATAAACAATCTTTTGATCGTCAATGTCTTGGTCAATCAACTCTTGCGTGTCATCCGACTGCGATTGAAGGGACTCGTGTGTCTTTATATGCAATGCTAAATCATTCTCACTCATGAAACCATCTCCACAAAGGGCACACTGGACTATATGACTCGGTAATATCTCGTCTAGACTTTCATCATTCTTAGATTGAAGAGTATCAGTTAGTACCAGTTCGGTAGCTCCGTCCACTAATACCTTCATTTGATCCACGTTGCAGTCATCCTGCGACAGCATCGCAAGTTTTGATACATAATATCTGAAAATAAGAGACAAGAGGGGGATCAATACAATCTGTCTGAATGTTTTCCCATTTTTTAAATTTTTTATTAATTCTAATTCCTCTATATTTTTATGATTTCCCTTACGTTTTTTGCTTTTTGAATTGATCGGGATTTAAGACGTGAATTTATTTATTTTTTGGTTCTCTGAAGGTATAGGGAATTATTTAGAATAGTTGGCTGAAGTCATTGACCGTTTTCTCGTGCCATCCAAGTTCGTCTAGTTTCGTTAAGTTGTGACTACGTAAAGCCACGGAGAGAAATCGATTCTATAAGGAGGTTGAAATGCAACTCACGCAGGCGCACGCTCAAGTTAAACAAGTGGGGAAAAAAAATGAAATAATACTCGGGGGAACGGTAACATCTGTCCTGTGACGCGAATCATGATCGATAAGGGAGAGGGAGGAGGGCAATTTAGCAATTATATCTGTCCTGTATTCAGTTTGCACAATTTTCCCTGAAATTAAGTTGAAACAGAAGGATTAATGGCCTTCGTGGAAAACAAGAAAGAAATTGCTGAAATGAAAACTTTCTCGGCCAACTTGAGGACTCGACACTCTCTTCCAGAGTACTAGCAATTGTCCAAAAAAAAAAAACGTTTGATATGATTAATTGTCCAGGCACTCGAAAGTTTCAGCTCTTACCTTCGTCAGCAGTTCCACCACAACTGAAAAATCAAGATACCTCAAGAAATGAAGAAAAAAAATGGTTTGAAGGTTTTTTTTGTTTTACTTTATTGAGCTTTCTCTTCTGTCAATTATTTAATGAGCAGGAGAGAATTGAGAACGACCGATAAGTTACGTTCACGATAAATTTACATCAAATATCAACATAGTAGTAAGTATAATTGAATATGTTGTACACCGAGTTTCATCAAATTGCACTATAATTATCACATTATTATGAGTAAAGTATTATTCTAAGTATTGCGGCTACTGCCAGTTTTGGCAACTCGATTATTGAGCTCCGAATATTTCTAATAATTGAATTTATTGAGATTTTTTTGAGAATATTAAACAGAGATCGATGATATTGTCGCTAACCTTTTATATAATTTTTTTAAAGGGCAACGACGGGAAAATATTCGTCATTATATTATAAATGATTAATTGATATTTCAATTACTTTCGTAGCGACTCAATTATAAATTTTAAAATATTGCGATTTAACTATTGATGATAAAATAATTGATAATTACTTCGCTATGATAACATGATTTGCAATAAAATGTTTATATTTTCACACTAAAGTTGCAGGAATTTATATGGGTTTAATTTTGAAGAATCAGGCTCAGTAAATAATCAGAATTATTATTCTATCATACACAACTGACATAACTCGAAGTGAATTTTATTTTTTTAAAGAATTATTAAGGTAATTCCGCAGTAGGTTCTACTTGTTAAAAAATACGCTACAAATATCAAAATTGCTCCATCTGTTGTTGGATATTTCAAAAAATTATTTCTAAAACTTCAAGAACTTCGCCCAAGCCATTTTTGACATATAGTACGTCAAATTTTGAAAAAACAAAACGAAATTTCAATATTTGACCACATCTATTTGAAGAACGTTGTGGTCAAAACCCTTCAAATTTTGGTAATAGTTTTTGACGTAGCTGACAACAGATTGTCCAAATTTGATGTCTCTAGCATATTGCGGCATTTGCAATTAAAGTCTTTACATAACCGAAAAGTGAACGAACCGAAAATTATTTTCCTTTTCAATAACCATTAGTATTATAATGAAAAATTATTTCCGTCGCACAATGGATTACAAAACCAATTACAATTGAATTCCATTCATTGACCATTAAGGATGTTCATCAAAATACTAATTGCATCCAAGACATGTTCGATTTTTTCAAATAATTCAGCGAATTATTTTCGCTGTATTGATGAAAAATGTAACTCTTTAATTCATTTTCATTATTTAGGAACAGAATAAATAAAATGACTATCTTAAATATTATCATTTGTAAATAAAGTTTTAGTTGGTAGCCAAATCTCGGAACCACTCGTATATAAAGAAAAATTCTTCATCCGATTGTGTTGAAACTGCAACGAATAATTTTTGTTCAATAAAAAAAAGGTTCTACAAATTTCTACATGAAGTGAAAGAAAAAATTTGCACTCGCTCCAAAAAAAAATGAGTTTCCTAGAAAAATCACAAATATCGTTGAAATAATAAATGATAACTATTTATCAATCGATCTCTGACACCAAGGCACAATTACCCTCCTCAATAAAAAAGAAAAGCTGAATTTCCCTATCGGAAAAGGCACATTTCTCCCAAAAGTTCTTATAAAACCCACGAGCAGAAAATTTTTCTAGTTCTATCAAAATTCATATACCAGAGCCATAAACGCTGAGTAATGTGCAACTGTAGAAAAAATTGTTAGAGGGACGCCAATGTTTCCTAAATACCGCGAGAATTTTTCTACGTCTGTAATTGCGTCACAATTATCAATACTTACCCCATGAATCTATAATTCATCTAAAAAAAAACTTATTTATGCTCATTTACTAAATACCTGTCCATTCTTACTACAAATATTCTTTTCCAAACAATACTTAACAATTATCACAGCGATAACGTGACATTGACTCCACAAAAAATAAAATTGAAACTTGAGATGTGAAAATGACCGTAATTTTTTTTCGCCATACGAGAAATTTATGAGCTTCGGACGAGTTACGTGACATTTCTTTTTTGTCATCATTTGAGTACTAACCATTATTTTTGCTATTTAGATCAAATCTGTGTCACAAAAAAGGTCATAAAATTGAAAAATCATCATGACATTTCAGAAGAAATTACCTAACTTATTGGAAATCGTCGACATTTAGGTGACGTTTTCAACAAAAATTATGCGTACGTCTTAATAATTAATTAATCAATTTGTCTTAATCTTATTAAGCAGTGAAAAAATTTTTGTGAGCAATTATGTAATTTTTCTGAACAACCAAAATACTATATGATTACCGATCGGTTAAATAATTATTATCAAAAATTTTGTTGATTGTTCTATTCTGCTGGGCACTGATGCTCAAATCAAATTTTTGCCAAAAACTAATAATCAAGACCCATTGTTATTAAATTTAAATCAAATCAAAGGACTCTATATTTTATATAAACGTCAGTTTTTTCTATTAAGGTATTATATAAGCCTCGAGTTCCACAAAAGACTTTCCGTTTTTAGATCCATCTCAAAGAATGTTCCTTCATTAGCGTTCCGAAAGTTTATGGCCAATTTTAACCTAACAATGAAAGAAATATAATTAAATATAGATATACGTGATGGAGTCAGGGCAGGCTAGAAATCGACCATAGTCGTCGGTAGTTATTTGGTCCTAATGAATATGCACGAGACTCGCTGAAAAAAATATACCACCAGAAAGAATACTTACTGGGGATCTATTTTCTAAAGAATTGCGCCCATCCGAGCAAATAAATTATCCACAAGAAATTATTGTTGTAGACAGTGCTACAATTGACTCGTTCTAATCCCCCCTCGCCTCTCCCCACCGCCCTTTGGTGTTACAGTCAAGAGCTAGTTTATATCTTCCTAAAATTTTTTATTATGATGGTATTCTATTATTGAAAATAGTACCAATACTATTGAAATATCGTGTCGTCTAAAATAATTTTTCACTAATTAGTTTTTTTTATCTTTTTGATCGACTACAGCAAGTTGTCACCAGAACTTCACTTTCGGACTTAGATAATACCTTAATTTCAATTTTCGTCCGAATCTAAGGATACGTTTGTGAACAAGGATGTTATGATCAACTTGATAGCTCCATCCTCGAATTATTAAATCAATCTAAACAGTCAACCCGAAGTGACTCACGCGAGTTGCATTCAAAGTAACACGCTTTTCTCGAAAAAGGGCATTCTCATGAGTGTGATTTAAGACCTCTCCATCGGTTTAATCTTGCCACTCATATAAGCAAACAACTACTATTTTTCATCTTCAACATAATGTATTCTTTCGCCATTATAATACGGTGATGATTTCCATTATTTTTTGGCGTTTAATAAGCTTGCATTTTTCAAAATATCGATAATTTTCACTAGAAAATTTGGTACAAAATTTACAAGGTTGTCTGATACCACTGTCTCACTGTAAGAAAATTCGACTCCGTTTACGAGAACAAAAAATATTTCATTCCCAAGTAATCTTGAATCCTCAATGAACTGAAAGTGGGAGTATAAAGACTAGGTTATTATCAAATAATCAATAAATTCGATGTAAAAAGGCGGAGAATTTTTTATAATTTTGAGATTAAACCTTCGTCTGGACAAATGAAAATTATCGATGTGTTCAATAAATTTAACTGTAGGAATAGAAATTTCTGTCGATTTATCATTTACGAAATTTCATCTGCGAAAAGAGAATAAAATTAAAGAAGGTGGTAATTTCCTCATTTCATGACCACTTACAGGGCAATGATAGCGGTCACAAAATTATTATTTATCTAGCGACTTTTCTTTGTTTCCATCTACTAAAAATTAACCGCACTTCGGAGCTTGAATACACAATGAAGGATTACACTGAGAAAAAAAAATTACAGGGAACTTCAAGTATATTTTCCAGAACCTAGATTATACATCACTGTTCAAGTTTTTTATCAGATTCTTCCTAGATTTTTCGAATTTATTCTTATGTTAACTCTATTTCTACGGGAAATGAAAGGGTTTTGAAGCTGTTTCTGTTTTCCCTGATTGATTAGAACACTTAACCGTACGATGGTACCAGGCCACGGAAATTACAGAAATGTGCAGTTATTCAACCCCCTTCGACGACTTGGTCCTTGACAATAATGATTAACCTAATAAAGTTCGCCCTGAGAGTTCGCAGTGGCACCTTCATATGGAATTAATCAGCGGTCGCAGCTACGGTTATGAAATATTTTCGTTATTCTGCTAAAAAAACAGCGAACCTTTTAACGCATTCAAATATCGCCGATTGAAATGATAACTGTCAATCCTATGGGTAACTTGGAAGGTTCATCAACAGAAGATTCTACCAGTTTGCTTCCTGACCATTACCTCTCTTTTCAAAGTTTCCTCACGTGACTTTTCCCTGATAGTTTATTCCTAAAAACTCATGATAACATGGATACACATTACATGTTCCCTTTCATTTCCTGCCAATTCCAAACAACCTTGCCAAATATTCAAGTGTTCCGTTACTTACAGAAACAAAGGAAGTTTTCGCATTGGACAGTTCACACCCTCAGGTCGTCATAATTTGTTCATGTGACAAAAACCGTCGTAACTTCATGTGACAGTTACGTGACCTATCATAAAATATTAGCACATCCCTATTCGAAATCCCAGCCCTCCCTCAATGCTTCTTCATATGATTGAGCATAATAGTACGAGTAACGAAACCCTTTCCGCACAGTGTGCAGGTGTAGGGTCGTTCCCCAGTATGATACCGTCGGTGTACAGTGAGTGTTGATGCCTGAGTGAATGATTTACCACACATTGCACAGAGATATGGCCTCTCCCCAGTATGAATACGCTGATGTACAACGTAGTACTTGCGATGTGTGAAACCCTTTCCGCACACATCGCAAACCAAAGGTCTAGACCTGTGAACCGCTTTGTGACTGGTAAGGGATTCAATGGTAAGGAATTGCTTGGTGCAGGAGTCGCAGGGATAGGACACAGGTGGATCAAGGGGTTTGTCAATTTGCAAGCCAGTAATAGATCCTTGAACAGAGTTAACATTTCCGGCAGTGGCGTTGGCCTGCTTGTGCGTTTTTGCATGATGATTGTAAAGTGTTCTTGTTTCAAAACGCATAGGACAACGAGGACAGACGTATGGCTTGTCCTGACCAGTGGTGTGCATCTTCTTGTGACGATCGAGGAGTGTTCTATAGCGAAATGTTGCCTGACACTTGTCACAACGAAAGCCCTGCTCATTCTGCTCATTCTGCACCATCTGAATATTGTTAACGAGTACGTTGTTCTGCTGCATCTGTTGGGGATTAGTGTGAGTAATCTCATGCATTCTGAGATGACTCAGACATGGAAAGACTCGTCCACAGTATGTGCACGTGTACTTCATCTGATTGGGCTCCTGCTTTGGAATAATCTGGTGGCACATTCTGATGTGATAATTGAGCTTTGGAACACTACGAAAGTCCAGGCCACAGTTTGGACACTGGTGGGTCTCAACGTGTATCTCCAGGTGATCAAGACTCGGTTGCTCGAGGGAGATGAGGGAGGCTGAATGTGGATGGTATGAGGAGGACGTCGGGACGATGTGTTGGATCGTTGGGGACAGCATGCTGGGGTAACTGTTGTATATTCCTGGCTGGATCAGGCTGCAATAACCAGCAAATGAACCGTCACCAGTTTCAGGAGATGGGGAGAGGATCTGGCGTAGCATGCCTGATAGTCCACCGAATGATTCGCCTTCCCTGCAATTGGATAGAATACCTGTGGACACGAGCTTGTTTGGGGATACACTGATTGAAAAATATTGACCTGTGGATTCGTTCATTGAATTTTTCAGGTGGAGTACCCGTGAAGAAATAGTAAAACGGCTTGAGGGGGGGGGGGGGGCTGAATATCACCGCTTCCTCGAAATTTTTTAACAAATATCCTGGTTAAAGTTATTAGGATCTTTTGATGTCATCAGGGGAAGATTAATACGCTTTTGATAGGAAATTCGTTAAAAAAATTTGAATGATATGATGTTTATTAGGCCCTGAGGTAGTTTCTCAATCAATAATAGAGAAAGGTTTTCAATGTATCAAAGATGCGACATTTGAATATGTTGAGATTAAAAATTGCCTCCCAAAATTTCATGTTGATTCTTAGATGTGCATCGTCCAGAATTGAAGTAACACTAAGGTTGAATGTTTATTGCTAAATATTTCCAAAATCGATGTCCAGATAATACTTCAAAATAAGGCCCGGGTGTAATAGTTCGTAACCTCGAAATCGCCGTGACTAATTCCAAGAAAAACAGTTATAAAATCATGAGCAAATCTAATTTCCGACCTCCGTGCATGATTTCTGCAAGGCGAAAATTATGTCTGCTCACGATTTGATCACTATTTCACGTGTAATGAGTGACGGAGATTTCGAGGTGATAAATTATTACACCCGGCTCTTAAGGCAATCTTTTCTTGAATATACTCAACAACATATAATCAAACTTTTTCTTCTGTAGTAAATGATAAATTTTTCAAAATCTACAAATGACTGAGGTATCTTAAGGCCCGGATGGAGGTTTCTTATCTCCTCCCCTTCCCCCCCCCGACTCCCCTCACCCATACTTTCAGCCATCTAAGATGGCGGAATGAGAGGGGAAGACAGAGTCACTTTATTAGATTGTACTTTTGAGAAAAATGAGGCACAAAATAGAAAAAAGGGCTCCGTCGCACCCTCAGCAATTTTATTTCTGATTTTTCAAGCGTATTTTTATGGCCCATTTCTAAAAACTCGCGACGAAAAACTCGGCGTTTCGCGCCTTGTGCCTAATTTAGCCGGTTGCAGGCCTCGTGGCATAAAATTATGTTCAGGACTTGTTGGGAAATTTCGTCCTCAACGTGTGGTTACATCACTCGCCTACGGCTCATGCTGCAAACCCCACACACGTTAAAAACGAAATTGCCCCACACGTGCTGAAATATACTATTACGCAACCAGGTGTACGTCCAGATAATCTTTGCTGGGGAGATAAAACCAGGCACTTTCGCCATGTTTACCGGCCCGGCGCTGAGATTAAGTGTCTCTTGGTACACGGGCATAACATCTGATCGTCAGTTCGTTATAATAGTTTTACATCGCCAGTTTTTTGTTGTTTCGAAAAAAAAGTGCGGTCAACAAATTTAAAAAAGAAGAATGTGCCCGACAAAGGCTATTTTTTTAAATTAGTAAGTGATTATGAGGAATTCTGTTCGCGAGGAAAGTGCCTGGGTTTATCTCCCCAGAAAAGATTATCTGAACGTACACCTGGTTGCGTAAATTACTTTTTCGTCGCGAGTTTTTAGAAATGGGCCATAAAAATACGCTTGAAAAATCAGAAATAAAATTGCTGAGGGTGCGACGGAGCCCTTTTTTCTATTCTGTGCCTTTTTTTTTCTCAAAAGTACAATCTAATAAAGTGACTCTGTCTCCCCCTCTCATTCCGCCATCTTAGATGGCTGGAAGTATGGGTGAGGGGAGTCGGGGGAGAGGGGAGGAGATAAGAAACCTCCATCCTGGCCTTAAACCGATTTTGGTAAGTTCTAAATGAATATCTTGAAGTCTAAGGCAGATAGTAAAATGGTCGACATAAAATGTTTTGTAGAGCCAATTGAACGTTCCAAAAAAGTGGTCAGGAAATTTCTGTGATATACCTTGAATACGGACATATTTCTTGAAACCTCAGCCAATGCTACTCGGCTAATTCGCCTTGAATCATTGCACAGTTTCACTGATTCATCCAATTTAGATAGCAAAATGATAAAATGGCAAATTTCCGTGGAAATTTGGTGATATTCGTTATTTTTGAATTGTAGAAAGACAATAATTCTTTTACTTGTGATTTTTCAATTAAAAACGCATCAATTTACAACTTGAGTTTTTATATAAATAAATTGCAACAAAATGGTACTTCAATTATTTGTGATGCAATTTAAATAATATTTTTGAAAATTTCAGAACATGTCCATTAGTTTTTATACATTTTTATCATTAAATTGTAATTTCTACACATACCAAATTCCCTAAAAATTTGGATTTCACGAATGGAAATTTCCAATTCTTTCTCTTCTCCGGTCAATTTTCAAGTAAACAATTTTCAGAAAGACAAATTATATTAGTTCAATTGAAATATTCAGTAAAGATTGAGTTTCAAATTTCTCAGAATGTTCAACGTACTGCAAAATTAAGATTATAATCATTTAAAATTCCTGGATTTTCCTTAGTTTTTGTTGAAATAATGAAACTGAAATTTGAAATTGTCATTGATTATCCGAAAATAGTATATTGTGCAACTAGTGCGTAAAGTAGCACTTTTTCGCACGAGTGCTAGGCGATCACACGAGGCGAAAAAGGCGATACGCACGTGTTGC
>JAPYZN010000651.1:0-42317 GCA_030522865.1 Psyttalia lounsburyi
AGTAAAGTGCCTCCTGACTGAGTAGAGTCTCTCATTTAAATAAAGTGTCTAAATCTATAATAAAAGTTGTTTGTTTATTTGAATCCATAATCCAACAGTTAATGAAACCCTTCAGGTTCCCTTCAGTCCCTTTTCCTTTTATCTAAATTTCAAAGAGATTAGGAGAAATGACCAATATCTCCCGACCAAATGATATTAATTCATCGGTTCAGTATTCGTTTAAAAGTCTAAAAAAATATCTTCAAAACGAACAAAAACCAGTCAACTTTCACTCAGCCGATCTCGAGTAACAGCTGATTAAACTCATACACGGGTTTCATTGTTATCACCAACAATTATTGATAAATAAAACCGATAATTTTCATTCAATTTTCATTCACTAATATCTTCCCATCAAATGATGCGATTTGGGTGAATCAAAGCTCATTGTTAAGTCTTTGAAATTGCCCGACAATGACCGATAAATTGATAAATTTCACTCAGCCACTAACGACTTACAGTCCTTGGAGTAAGCAAGAAAAAAAAATAGTCTTCTCACACCAAATCAACAATCTCACCTGAACTTTCTTCCGGGCATTCTGCCCACCTGTCTTGTGTGCAGCCATTGGTATCCACAGAGTTCAATCCCACTGCAAACCCGACGACATATGACCCCACACCACATGCACCCCACAAACCCTATCCCCTCGTGCCACCAACGAACAAACGTTCGACCATCGCCAATTAACAAATGACTCTCGGCTATGAAAGTTCCAGTGCCGGTTTGATAGTTCCTCTTTTCCTCACAGACACTCACTCACACTCAGCAATTGAAAAAAAACTCTCAAAAAGGGCAGAACGCGAGTCTTTGGCACCCTTGATTGGCGATTGTCAATTCATTTCGGTGCATTCCGGAGGCTCCGAAGAATGTGCGAGGATTTGTTGACAATTTCACCGAATGCCGAAAAAATGGCGATATTATGGTGCCAATTATCATGAGGATACTCCCTCCATTCCCAATGCTACCATGAATATTCGATTTATGGGGATTTATTGTCAGCACAAGGCTCCTCGTTCGATTGAAGAACAATCGTTCACTCCGTTTTTTCGCATTCGTCGGGTTTTAATTGTTTTATTTTCGAGGTTTGGGCCACGGAGTGACGACTCTCAGAAGTTTGTTGTGCACTGAACAATGATTTACCGCGGGGGGAAAGGGGAATTTTGGGACGATGGAAGGGGATTCTTGAAACATCTGTCATGGGTGTACGATTGAGACGAGAACCTCTCGCTGAAGTCCTCAATTTTTCGGCTCTCCCTTCCTAGATGGCGTCACAGCTCAATGGAAAAGCAATTCATTGATAAAGTCAGTTCACAATATAATCGGTTTTTAATGAATATCTCCGATTTTAAGGCGGATAGCAAATTTTTTGTCAAAACCTTTTTTTCAGAGGGAATCGAGAGCTACAAAAAAGGCTCTAACAAAAATTTCCGTATCTACTGTAGATTTAGAGATATTCACTGAGAATTGATGTTTACACTTCAGTTGAGTGTAGCGATGAAAAATTATTTTTTTAGAATTCGTAGAATCGATGTCACCTTTATTCGCCTCATTGAATAACAAAACTATTTTCCCCGATTTTATGAGTGAATTTCTTTTCGGAAAAGGGATCGAAATGGCCGACTGACGCCATCTGTTGATCTGCCGATCCTTACATTTATTCTGTTCATGGCGAGAATATCGCGACAACCATCATGGCGATGATTACAATTTACGTGTGATTTAGGGAGAAATCTGGAAAATACGGTATCGTTTGACATTGAGTTAAATATTTTTTGGAAGAACTTTGTTTTTCGTGAGGTGGAGAAACGCAGTGTGTGCTTTATATAAATAATATAAAGGTTGAATTTGTGGTATAAACGGATTTTAAGTATACGAGGGAGGACATCGCCCGATAAAAGGTGGATATTTCTTTAGTTATCGTTAATGTTGATGTATTGCTGCGGCTTTTGGCCGGCCTCAAAATATTTATGCACGAAATTTCACTCTTTTATCTTCATTACTTCAACTACTCATTTTTTTATTTCATTTTTTTAGAGACTGTTTATTAAGATTGTCATAATATCGAATGCGTCGCTCCAACTGTTAATATTTCTGGATGTGTGATTCATCTTTCTTCCGTTAATTAATTCCAAGAACTGTCAATAAATATGTACCTAAAATTTATGACTAATTATGATATCATCAAATACAACACAAATTCAATATCCTGGTGGTATTTTCTTCAGTGGAAGGTCTCCAAAATCTCTTTTCACCTCATCTTCAGTTTATTTTGTTTGTTTGAGTCCAACAAATATCAGCAAATAATAAAATATACATAACTTCGAAACATCGTATATACAAGTAAAATAAGTTTCTAATCATTCCCTCATTATTCACCTTTTTTCGTCCTTTTGTTACTTTAGAAAAATTAAAGACAGATGTACTGTAATTATTTATTGGATTATTTATCCAGAAAACATTGGAATCATCACCATGAGCTCAGGGAGACCGATAAAATGTGTTGTGGTTGGAGATGGAACTGTGGGAAAAACTTGTATGTTGATATCGTACACAACAGACAGTTTTCCCGGTGAATATGTGCCTACAGTGTGAGTATCAACAAATCATTGAAATTGTTATTTACAAAAACTATTCAATCTCCGCAAATAAATGACGTTAAAAAATCTTCTCTTTGGCAACCTTTCGAGTGGGAAATCTCCCTCCTCATCATTCCATTTATTTTCATCTGGATAACTTATCAATAAATAAATAAAAAATTCTATTTATATTGTCACAGACGAAACGTTCTCTTATGAGCTAATGAGCTAGTTAAAAAATAATGTTTGAGTCATTTTGTTTTTCAAAGACAATATTTTCTTGATAATCGAGCAGAAATATCTAATGCAGCTGCAACATTTATTTTTATTCCACTCTCATCATCTGCGGAAAGCAATAAATTAGCGAACTCATTAAAGTTCGTGGACTGCGTAATAGAATTTTTAGGATTCACAGAAGGAAATTTCTAATTACTAAAGTGAGATCGTAAGACGGATGTGGTAGTCACCAAGTGGACTCTAAACTGACTACCCTTGGGAGCAACCAATGAGATCCTCGAGAACGAACCAGTGGCCACGATCAACTTAGCGATCTTATTGGTTGGCCCCTCGCGGTGTCAGTATTTTTCGCTGCTCTAATCAAATATATTTAATTGAATAATTGTCCTTCAATTGAGAATCTCCATATCTTTAGGACAGAAATATTTTCTTTAGTGGCTAATTACACTTTTTGCGGGGTGATATGACCACTTGAATCTTCTATTTCCCGTGCCTATTTTGATTGAATTTTCAATACCCTTGCAATCTAAACGACTCCACCAAAAATATTGATTCTAGATTTGTAGTCGAATGAATATATAAATAGACAGGTATCAATGGGTATTCGTTTCCTTTGAGCTCTCAATTCTTCACACGAGAAGTGAACTAGACTTTCTCGAAAATCAGTTATAAATAGAATATTTTTCAAGGATCACTAAATCTTTACCTAATAATCAAATTTTTTTTTAGTTAATAACACCTTTGATTTTTGTTTTAAAAAAATCCGCCGGATTGATATTTACATAAAATTCTCTATATTCCGAATACATTCAGAGCCAAAAAGGGAATTTTTTTAGATAAAGACTATCCAAATTTTCAATTTTGAGAAATTAATGAGCCAATTTTTTAATTCAGAACATTACGCAGTAGTCCTGACATCCCATTTTTGGCCAATCTACAATAGATGGTCAACGCCTGTGCAATATTACTGAACTTCATCAACAAAATACTTGCAAATTTGTATTGAAACGATTATATTAATAGAAAGGTATTAATGCGTGTCCCTTTCCTTTCCAGTCTCAGTTCTTCATGCGAGAAAAAAAACTAGACTTTCTCGAGAATCAATTATAAATAGAGAATTTTTCAAGGATCATAATGTTCATCTGATAGGCACAATTATCCTTTATTTTATAACATCATTGGTCTTTTTTTAGAAAAATCCCCTAGATTTTTTTGCCGTAAAATTCGCTATTTTCTGAATTCATAAAAAAATTGGCATTCATAACCAAAAAGAACAATTTTTTAAATGAAGACTGTCCAAATCGTTAAATAAAGAGGATTATAGTCTGTGATCCCTCAGCATTTTACGCAATAAAATCTATCGTAATCCCATGAAATCGTATAAATACTCCCATTATTATCCCATTATTATTACTATTTTATCCGGGAATGAAAATTTAACACCGGCGCAATATTAATGTACTCCATAAAAAAACCATTTGCAATTTTGTATTCAAACCATTATATTAATAGAAAGGTACTAATGCG
This sequence comes from Psyttalia lounsburyi, assembly GCA_030522865.1. Taxonomy (NCBI): domain Eukaryota; kingdom Metazoa; phylum Arthropoda; class Insecta; order Hymenoptera; family Braconidae; genus Psyttalia; species Psyttalia lounsburyi. Next base: position 4,381 of record JAPYZN010000651.1, read on the forward strand.
AGTCCCTTTCCTTTCTTCTCTCAATTCTTCACGCGAGGAACACCAGGGGTGGCTAATAATAGTTCAGTGACATCTCTTGATGTTCAGTGGATGTTCCACTGTTCCACAGGAAGTGATTCATTCCTGCGGGATTTTTTTGTGGTTTTTCTGCGTCCCTCGATTGTACAAAAACCAATGAAATGTGATTGCAGATTCGACAATTACTCCGCACCAATGGTAGTGGATGGAATACCCGTGAGTCTGGGCCTGTGGGACACAGCTGGCCAAGAGGATTACGACAGATTGCGCCCGTTATCCTACCCCCAGACTGATGTATTTCTGATTTGTTTCTCGGTGACGAGTCCCTCGTCCTTCGAGAATGTCACGAGCAAGTGGTATCCGGAGATAAAACATCACTGCCCCGATGCACCCATGATACTCGTTGGTACAAAAATTGATTTGCGCGATGATCGGGAGACTCTCACTGCCTTGGCCGAGCAGGGGCTGAGTGCGATAAAGCGCGAGCAAGGACAAAAATTAGCCAATAAAGTGAGTTGTGGGCGTCTATTAATGACGGAAATATTGCTTGAACGGGCAATTTTTACTTCAATCGTTTACGTTTTATTTATTTTGATTTTATCATTAGTTAAAACTTCCAGTCAGAGGCAAAATTATACGCATTCCAAAATTTTATAGAAACTCCTAGCGAATTTACCGGACAATTCTATTGGATTTCTAGTGAGGAAATTAAATAGAAAATATTTTTTTTTAAATACGATAGAATTATGTTTTTCCAGAGAAATTATTCTATTGACGTAGCTTGTGCAGAATGTCCTCAACTAAAATGCTCCAAGTTTTTTCATTTTAGTATTATTTTATTTGTAAAATGAAAATTAAATCAAAGAATTATAAACTTTAGAAATGCTGTAGATAATATAAACATTTCAAAATATATATATTGAATATTTCAACGGAGACGACCCAAAATTGGTGTAAAATTCAAGAAATCCAATGGAATTGTCTAAAGAATTTCCTAGAATTTTCTATTAAATTTTGTCCATTTACTCATACCAAACACTCCCCCTAGATACGTGCTGTGAAGTACATGGAGTGTTCAGCCCTGACGCAGCGCGGCCTGAAGCAGGTGTTCGACGAGGCTGTCAGAGCTGTCCTTCGACCCGAGCCCCAGAAGCGTCGTCAAAGAAGATGCGTCATGTTGTAAAGGTATATATAGCCCCACCAACCCACCATCTTAGAGTATATTTTAAAAGAATATTATTGGAGACGACGGGCAGAGGAAATATCAACTATTCAATCGTTTAATGAGTTCAGTGAATCCACTTCCGAAGTTGAAGTTTTATTGTTGGAAGCTGTCCCACACTTGTCCCGGCCAGGTTTAATCATGAATCGACATTTTTGTGTCATTTTTTTTTACAATACTTCGCGAATGAATTATCATTTGCCCCTCTCATCAGAGGCTTGAGGATCAATTGACGATTATGTAATTTTAAATACCGAATCTCGTCTGAATCTCCATTTTTTTCATCTTCCGTACAATCAATATCGTGCACAATTGGTATTTGCACAATTTTTTATTCTGCGAAAGAATTTTTCCTCTCCATTTCCTACATCATTTATTTCACTTGTGCATCCAGAGAAATTGAACTTTTGATTAAAAATCGAATTTCTTTAATTGAATTGAACAATTTAAAAAAATGTTAATCGTGTGATTGATTTTTTAATATAAACAGTGACTCCTTTCTCAAACAATAGTCCCCACTTACATTTTGGGAACAGCATTGTTTATAATACAAAATTTATTTATTCGATGCAAATGAATGATTTCTTCGGATGCAATAGAAAAAAAATGTGCCATAGAAAAAATAAACGATCCGACGAGGAAAGAAAAAAATCAATTATTTCGAGACAATACAGACATTGAAATCAACTAAAGAATGTCATGAGCATTTCATGGATTGTTCAAGTAAAAATTACTCCAATGAATGCCCCTAAAGTTGTTTAGTGAGATGTCCATGACATTCTCAACTCTTTCACGAAAAAAAAGACTGCACTCATGGGAGCATAACTGCCACATGAAAATGGAACATCAGCAAAGACTAAAAAAAATCATCGAATTGTCTCAATTTTTCAAAATGTCATTGGAATTAAGCCCCTAGAATTTGACCTAAAAATACCTCTGGACATTTGAGATTTTCCACTATTACAATTATTTTTATATTTCAATCGACCATTATCAATGACTCAAGTGGAATGAAGCCATTTTTTTGTATTTCCATTGAAAAATAACAAACGTCAAATCAAAATAACAATTGTTTCTAGACCTAATGTGGACAATGGGAACATTGAACGAATATTCAAGGCAATTAACAAAACAACGAGGTTTTTATAGTTTATAAGTGAGTAAAGATGAACTTAAATATTGCCCCCAAGTTTATAAATTTAATTTCTCCAATACTCTCGATCCATTGGGTTTCGATAAATGCCATAAGCTCAGGCATTAAAGAGGAACTATGATATTATATCAGTGAAATACAACGGGCCGAGCTAGTTTCAGGTACCTCAGCAGTGAATTAATATTCCTGTACTTGCAAACATGCTATTTTTTTATATTTAAAGAATGCTTAGAGATGCAAATTGATGTGGAGATAAGTTCCACACTTTTGCCTTATTGATATCTAAAGAAAGATTACCTATTCTATACAATTCCCATACGAAATTGAAGGAAAAAAAAAAAATTGTGTAACAAGAGCTGAAAGAATTGAAATATTGAACTATCGAGGCATGTCAATGCTATTTAAATGTATATAATGTAGCATAGGAAAATAATTGCATTAAATTTCAATGATTTGACTAAATTGTCTGCTTTTTTCATATCATTTATCACTTGATGATACGCGCGAATCAAAATGAAAAATTACAACAATTGAATTTTCCGTTTTATTAACGTTTTACAAAACAGCACAACCTGATTTATTGTTTTTCAAATTTCATTTTGAAAATAAATTGAAGGGTTGATGTTCACGAGCGGAACGAAATTTGGTGCTTTTCCCAGACCTCCGACAAAACTATATTCAGACGTATATGAAAGAGATCTATCAGCTCCCTCTCCTGAAACCAAACTGAGAATTAAAAAATTTTATAGACCAGACTGAACGCAGAGAAACAGGCAGAATTATCTTGTAATTAGAGTTAAAAAGTATGAATTTATCGTATCAAATCATTAACGCGATACATTTCTTTAGTGTAAGTAGTGGATTTATTTAATAATGTTGATGAGTCGATGAAGAAAGTGTCATAAGTTAGATAACTTCTCATTAGGGAGTAGCAGCTACGGATTTATCAAATTATTTGTGCTTTATATTTCATTTTTTTCTTAGTTACATGTTCTTTAATCGATTGCTACGCCCAGGGAAATGATGAACTCCAACGAAATAAAATTCTCTAGCTTCTATTTATCTATTCGTTTCTTTAATTTTATGAAACGCATGGTTAATTAATTCTGTTAATATTTTCTAAATGTTTGCGTTCGAAAATTAAAGCATCAATTTAATTAGAAATATTGAAATTATTGGTTTTAGGGGAATGAAAGAAAAGGTAAAAATCGAGTGTATTTTATTTGGATGAATCATTTCTCTGGGCGGACGATAGAATAAAAAATGAATAAATTTACGATCATTTTGTAAAAGTCATTGGAGTAACCACGACCAATTGAAATGCTTACGCAGAATTGCTAATAAACCAAAGTAACGTACTCATGACAATTAATTGTAATTTTTTATAATACGTAAAGTAGAAATGATACCATAGATAAATGAGTGAATTATCAATTATTCTAGTCAGAATGAAGCTGCTTCTGAATTTGATTTTATCATAATTTAGTGGTTTGAGTTTGTGCCCATGAACAGCTGCCATTCTAACTGTGGTCGCTCCGATGATTATAAGAATGATAGAAATATGGAAATGAATATGTCATTGTGAAACTGGATATACTTGAGTTTTTAGCACAAAGGAAATGAGACTTGAGTGCAACTCTTCTCGAATTTTAGACGAAAGGCAAATTCTCTTTTATCTTTTTTTCTATTTTTTTTTGTTTTATTTGAAGAAATTAAACGTCTTCACTTCGTCTGGTTGTTCTTGTGAGGCAGCAAATGGGATGACTGAAGAAGTTTCAGTAGTTATTGTGATTCCGTTTGTTAAATTCCAACTTAGTATTATGAGCGAGTACTCTCATACTGCCTATTTTTTTTCATATGTTCTGGAGTTATACAGTGAACAGAGAAAGGAAATTTCAATATTCATCGTTAGTTTTAGTTTCATTCTCACTGAGAGCCAAAACGAATTACAAATGCTAATGAATAATCTCACAAAACGAATGCATGTTCTGTAAACTTACTAGGATGCATTTATTTTTTATTTATATGTATTTTCAAAATGAAACTTTTTAAAATATACATTGTAAACGGTAATGGTAATTTATTATTTATTCAACCTTTCCCATTGTCTTCCAATGTTGTCCTACTTCTCCCCGAAATTTCATCGAAGCCGATTTTTTAATTTCATTCTATTTAAATGGAAATTTTAATCATATTTATTCATGTGGCGTAATATTTGACAATTTGTTAATTGGTATTGACAGATAAACTCGTTGTTTTTTCTTTAATCATAGAAGCAAAGTTAAATGATTTCTAGAATAAATAAAAATGCTTTAATATCTTTCTCAACAACTGCTGACTTGAAATTCTTGTTTTATCTTGAAATATTGAACAATCTATTTTCTCTAAATTATCAAAAACCTTTTTTACTTGAGAATTATATTTTTCATCGCCAAGAAATATGAGAAATATGAGGAAAAAACTATTTCAGATGTTGAAATACAACTTATAACAGCTGTACTCTTATTCCGATTTATTAGTTCGTGCCATAACCAATGCAGTCGCTATTACGTTTTTAGTCGAGTGGTTCCAAAAGCCCCTCGACTACCCACACGAAAATATCTATCTTGAGAAATATAGATTTTTTATATTAAATTGACTCATTTTATTCAGAAAATTTATATAAAAAAAAAATACAAATTTATATAGGTTCCATATTTTTTTCGTATAAATTGTATACATATACGCAAAATATATTAAACTAGCCCAAATTATATAATTTTTAAATCAATTCTTCTCTGTGAGTACCCTCTTACGAATTGTAACGAAATTTTTAAAACCCGTGATATTATTATAGCAGCCAGGTTCATGATCAATTTTGGGTTTTACATTACTCTAAAAAACGTGAGTTTCTTTACCCAGAAGACTCGCCACAAAAAAAGTAATTTAAGATTGAACTTTGTTATTATTATTCCCATTTATTAGTTTGTTCCATAACTTTTTATCTAAATGACTAAAATAACTCGTACACCTCCGAATATTTCACAAATGAGCCGACCCTGAAACAAAATGTCGAATGTCAGGTAAACCCCTCCTTCTCCGCCAATTCTAAAACATTCCATCAAGAATGTATCAAATGACAATTGTTGACTCATCATCCGATCCAGCAGAAAAATCATCCACAAGATGACAATATCCGACAAATTGTCGCCGGAAATGAAAAAAGTAAGTCAGTATAACTCAACACGACGAGCAATAATGACGTGCTTCCTCCAATTGATGCAAGAATTCGTTTCTCCAAAGATGGCGGACATGAGTCAATGCGACTTGTTGTTAACGCGCACTGCGACAACAGCCGCCAGTGGAATAAGCCAGTTGGAGATGCCTAACGAAGACCTATTGACGCTCTCTTCGGCATTTCCGGTCATTGGGCCACTCCTGGGTGACGTAGAATGAGAGTAAAAATCGATTTTCATCCAGAATTAAACGTTAATTGGACTCCACGGCGAGTTTCCTTGTTTGCGGGAGACAAAACGTCCTTTCATAATTCATATTCCTGTAAATGTTCTGGTGGGGATTCTTCTTCACTGCAATTGGTCGGCTCCGACATGACTCAAAGGTCACGTTCAGCATTTTTTGTCATTAGAAACAATGTCATTAGAAATTACAGAAATAATCTAATAATTTAATACCTTCGATTCATCACATTTTTGTAAAATCAGAATTGCAAAATTGCATGGAAAATGCTCGGAATTTTCGCTCGAATGAACATAGAAATTACGTAAAGATGTACAACACTTGATAATACGTCTTCTTATTTTTATCTCATGGCTTTTATCGGGAGAGGAAAAAATTCCGTTTCGTGACAGGATGGAAATCCGTTGAGTAGACTTGAGATATTGACTAGAGTATTAAATTTCCTTAAAAATAATTCAAGCGAGAATATTTCCTATAATTTCTACTCTCTTTCTATTTTTGTGGACGTCAAAATAAAAAAGTTCTGCATACACTGAAGTACAATCGCCTAGTCACGAGGGAATGTTAAACGTGAGATCATGGGTATCATCGCGAGTCTCCCAGAATCATTAGAATCATGTCGACCATATGTCGCGTTTGACGCAAGCGTAACTCCTCAGCTATCGACTGTCCTAGATGTGCTCTTACGAAACGCTTAAGTTCCCTTATCACTCCGATAAAAAATTCTAATGACGGCGTACGACATGCATTGTCACATTTTCCTCGGAATTGATGGACAGGAATCTTGTCACTCGTCATAACCCGAGGGTCTGATATTTCCGCAGTCCTCCCAACCGTTACATATATTATTTTAATCAATTTTCCAGTCGACAGATCGACATTAAAAAATACCTCGAGCAAGCAAAAAAATTGGTTTTCGATGTTCATTAACCTGTAAAGAATATTGATATTAATAGCATTTATGAATGTTACCATATTAATAAAACATTGTTCTTATTACGATATAATTAAACAAATGCCGTCGTTAATTATATTAGTGACTTCCTGATAATCTCTTCAGTGCATCTGTTCTAACTACTAGTTAATATCGTTGTAATCCATGGGCACAGCATAAAATAGCGGTGAATAGTTTAGTCATTATTAAAAACAAATTATTAATCTAGTAGCTGACGAGTCGATCTAAGCAAGTATCTTTAACAATTCCTGGCGGGATACCCGAGAGTCAAAAGATGCCAACATCACACAAAAATACTTGACCACTTTTTAAAAGAAAAACTGCCCCAGGACAACTGTGTCGATCATTTTGTGCTTGAAAAAAGATGGAAATCCTCGAGTAATGCCAAACGTATCTGATTTTATCCCAATAAGAGCGTAATTGACATCCCTAAAATCTCTCTCGATGTCCCAGAACCCGAAGGTACCAAAACAAAAACATGAAAACACGGGTTTTAACGAAAAACTGCTCCAGGATAATTGTCTCTCTGTATTGGAATCATTCTGTAATTGAAAAAAAGATATAAATATTTGTATACGATCGCGGTATGCAATTTTATTGCAATAACAGATGTCCCAAAACCGGAAACTGTCAAAATAATCCAAACCCCGAGTTGATAAAAGTAAATTGGCCGAGGATGATTTTTTTCGATGTCTCATAAGCTTGGAATCTTTCTGCAATTGAAAAAAACTATGGAAATATTCGAGTAACGCCAATGGTATGCAAATCTCCCTCAATACTAGCAGCTATTGACCCTCCTAAAACCTCTCGTTGCTCCAGACCCAGAAGATGACCCGTCCGCCGAAGGAAAAGTCCCCCAGGTACTGGGTGACCGAAAAAAAATGGGGGTGAGACCCGGTGTCTATTGGGAACCGCTGGAGAATGAAGAGAAGGGTCGCAGAGAGGGGGATGTAGACAAAGAAGGTAGGGGAAGTTTGTGTGACAGAGGTTCGTCTAGAGCTCTCTACCGACGAAGGTGAGGGCGGAACGAGGGGAACGCCGAGGCGACGGTGGAAGTAGAGGTCATATTCACAGAATTGGAATTGCAGATGGCGCCTGGCTGCGCGGCGTTTCAGCTAGTTGCCATCGAGCTAAACATCGTGGGGGCCAGTGCGAGTCATCCGGTTAGAGGGAGGGGCTGTTGCGTATTTTGTGTTCTTGTAACTTCCATTTTTGCCTGCGTGGCTCAACCCCAATCACCTGGAGTTTATCGTTTGAGAATTCTTATCGATTATTGAGAGTTCACTGGGACATGTCTCGGTGGCTCTTTGAGACACTCCAACGGTTTATCGTCGGGAGGAAGTTGTCATTGATAATATTTATGGATTTTCAAAGGCCATCAACGCAGTCCGGATAAAGCGTGTGGTTCGGAGTTACTCCGCTCGGTTTCGCTGTCTCGCTATCTCTTTTTTTCCTTCGAGAACTTGTTTTTTCGCTTCCTCGGGAGAGAGAGAAAGAGCGAGAGAGAGAGAGGGAGAGAGAATTCGGGGATTGTGTAGAGGGAACTCTACGAGTCGCTAGTCCAACGGTCTGTGAGACTACACACGCGGAGGAATAATTCTTTGACGCGGATCAGAAGATAAAGTGGTTATCGGGTGGAAGAGAATTCCAGGCGCCATTGCTCGGTCAGGAATTGCGAGTCGATCACGGGAGTGCAACTTTTTTTAAGGTTTGTTATTGATGTTATTATCTTTCAATGATTAGTTGAGGGGGTCGCGGGGGTGGACGCTCCAGGGTTTCATTGATTAACGGGGAATGGGTCTTGAGTACCGGCGGAAGTCGGGTTTTTTTGGGAGTTCATTTGAGATGCAGACTTGGTGCATGGGGACTTGGGTAGCGCGTTGTGGTTAGGAGATTGCAGACTCATGCGGCCACTTTAGTTCAAGGCTTTTTTGACAATTGTGGAAGTGTTTTGATTGGTTAAGGTCACGGCTTTGGAGGGTCTTAGAGCTTTCTTGGTTAAGTCTTCGTGGGAATTTCTTGGAGCTGAAGAGAAGAAATGGTGCGGGAAATTCAATTAAAGTATTTTTAGATTCGCTCATTATTTAATTTGAATAAAATTTTTTGCTCTTTCGGTTTAAAGAACTGATGGGGTTGAATCATTAATTTGGGAATTGCAGTAATATGTTTGTTTGATACGAGGAATTGTCAATTTTATGTGAGGTTTTTATTGAAGTTTTATATTTTTTAATGGACGACTCTTTTGTTGAATTTTTTATGTGTGAATTGGAAATGTACGTTTAATGAAGAGAAAAAAACTTCCTTAGCAGTAAGTGTTTTAATTATTTTTCAAGAAATGCTACAAAATGCGAAGTGAAAATACTATTGCCATATTTCCCCGACATTTTATCATTTTTCCCCATAATTTTTCGGAGTTTGCAGTTTGCAAACAATCATCGATTCTTCTTTGCAGACAATTATCGATTTTTCTCTGAAGTCTAGATTTTTTAGACCTCAATACTAAATTTAAACATCGCATTCAATGAAGGATAATTCCTGGAATTTCCAAATCAATCAATAATTCTCTAAAAATAAACCAGAAAATTTCCCATTCTCACTGCCAAAATCCCTGGAAATTGCGTAAGTTCTCCCTAAACATTGAAAAAAAAAAATTCTCCAAAAGGAGGAGAAGAAAAATGTCTGATCACTCGCGGGCCCTGCGTCCTCGGCGCTCTCCCACGAAGGAGCGACGAGGAGAAACCGGCGAGGACTTAATAGACTCACCACCATACGACGACCCCGACGACAGTGACAGCGAGCCCAAGCTCGTCATCAAAGAGGACCCAGAGCCGCCGTTGGTCCCGCCAGTGGTCCCGGCAAAAGGGCCCTCTGACCGTCTATACGAGTGCATCTCCTGTCGCCCCAAACACCAGTTCCTTCGTCTCACCGATTACCTCCAGCACCTGAAGGACCAGCACCAGCAGAAGAGCAAGGTCCACGGCTGTCCCTTCTGCAGCTATACATATCAAAATCCAAAGAAACTCCAGCGTCACATCCTGACGGCCCACAAAGACGTTCAGAGCGAGAAACCCGGTGAAATTGTCCGACGAAACAGATGCACAATGTGCAATTTCGTGGCTTACACACCAACTGATATGGAGAATCACCAGCGGCTCCATCACCTCAGGAGACGATTTTTTCGCTGCACAAAGTGCTCGTACGTGACTCACGTCCGAGCACGATACACCAAACACGTGAAATACCATTCCATGCCAATGATAAAATGCGATGAATGTGATTTTCGAACTCCTTATAAGGTACAACAGGGGCTTTGATGTTTTTTTCAATTGTACGGTTTTATTAATCGTTTTCATTTGTGTGCATTGCTTCCAGTGGAATCTCGATCGTCACACGAGGAGCCATGGAGGCGGTGGGGCCTTCCAGTGCCAGGCGTGCAATTTCACTGCTGAGATAAGACAGAGTCTCACGGTTCACGAGGCCAATCATCATGAACCGCCGGTTGGGCAGATGGCGAGTAAGATGAGCAGTCCTTTTGAACGAAAACCGAGGAATACACCCAAGCGTTACAATCAGGTGAGTTAGGGGATCATGCTGTCTGTTTTTCAATGTCGGTCTTTTAACAGAACTATTTCAACAAGTCAATTCGACCTACAGACCATTCCGCACATGAAAATTCAATACAACGGACGAGCCGACATGGATTCCCATTCACATCTGTTGTGTTGAATTGGTTTTCTGTTGGATTTGTTTGTGGCGAATTTGTTCTGGGTTAAATTGACTTGTTCAAATGTTGTGGTGTTAAGTCATCATGGAACCGAATTTTTATTTCAATTAGTTTCCTATCTGTTTATTTATTATTTATTACATACATATCTATTTTTTTTTATTCTTAAATGAAAATTTCGGTGAAAGATCAGTGAATTCGAGAAAATTTGCAGAATTCCCACTTATTTCTAATTTGATTGAATAATTTGACTGGAATCTACGCTTTCCAATGATTTGGTCATCAAATTACGACGAAATTATCTGTAATTTCCGTGAAACTCTTATCAATTTTTATATTATCCGATCTCAAATGAGGTTTCATCATGACGAGCTATGTTCATGAAATAGTTTCCAGTTCTGGAGATAAACATTTTCAACACAAACAACTCTAATTTTGGTCATTGCCCTCCTGGCCCCATTTTCCTGACACTCTAGGTTGGCGGCAGTGATTACCGAGAAGTTCAGACTATCGAGAAGCCCAAAAATTCAGTGACTGTTGAGAACCCTCCAGAGGCAGAAGACCCCAAGAACCCGACGATCTCTGACGGCGCAGACTGTATCGCCTTAAAATGCGAGGAGAAGGGCTGTCAGTTCATCACTGCCTGGGACTCTGAGATGCAACGTCATCTGGCCGAGTCACACGCTGGTCAGTCCCCCGGCAAGAGGAAACCCCTGCCGATGTTGATTCCCCTCAGTCCTGGAAGCAAACAAACTAATGCCAGCGCCACCAGCCCCCCCACAACTGTTCTCAATGTTCCCAGAGTCAGAGTGAGGCCGGAGCTTGCGAAAATAGCTAGGGATACCGAAATGGCGAAATTGTACAGTAGTTCTGAGGTGAGTTTAACAGTTTTGATAATATTTTGGGGTTATCCAGAGTCGTAACTACTTTTAACGCCATTAAACCCATATTAATTACGGACTGTTTAATTTGTAATTGAGTTGAATGAAAAATATGTCGGGTGAAGGAAAAGAAGTTTCAGAAACGTTTTTATTCGAAATTTTTAGGTAAAATTCTAGCTGTCTTCAATTATCGGACATTAAAAAAAAAACTTCAAGGCCTGGGTGTACCGCCCGCCGAACAGTATCTAGATTGTTTGTGTTTTCAACTTTATATCTACAGAGGTATCTATTTGGAAACTCATTGTTTGTAATAAATAGATCCCCAAGAATTATAAATAGAATTTTGATAATAACTAGAGATAATTGGGAATATTTTCAAACAGTGTTTTTAACAAATAGTGAGAAATAAGAAAGTAGAGGGGGAAATAAAAAAATTTTATTTTACCGGGAGGAACAATTAAGAACACGGATCACGTGAAGTAACAGATGATTAGCATCGCAATTATTCATCGACTTTTTTTGTCACGAGTGTTCTTTATTCCGGCAAAAAAGGAAGCTTAAAAAATGCAGATTTTTTTTTTATTTTTTGAAATTGCCTATTTTAAATTCGTGCCCTATGTGCGGAGGGTAAGAAGATTTCGAATTTAAGCCTCCATCCGATGTTGGCTGGACGCCATTTGCCATAGTAATTACCCCTTGTAGATTTTACCCTCTACTCACTTATTTCTCAAAAACGCTCTTTGAAAATGTTTTTAATTTTTTCGAGTTTTTTTTTTCAATATCCATTAATCATTCTTGGCAATCTATTTATTACAAAAAATGAGTTTGTCAACATACGTCTTTGTAGATAAAAAATTGAAAACAAAAGCAATGTAGATAATCTTCGGCTAGGGGTGCACCCGGGCTTTAATAGTATATTTCGATACAAGTGCGACGGGGTGGTAACGAGTGTGAAGTTGGCGGCTCGAGGCGAAGCCGAGGGCTGCCAATCACACGAGTTGAAACTCCGAACTATATTTTTTGTTAGTGATGTTACGTTCAGGGAGTGGCGAACTATGCCATTTTTCGACACGGACTGAACGTAGCAGCAGTGACAAATTAGTATATTTCGTAACAAGTGAAAAAAAATGGTTTTTGGGGAGTGGGAGGTTTATATCACGAGCCAAAAAACACTTTTTTCACGAGTTACGAAGATAATTTTTCATCTCAATGTGTCGAAAAAGTACTTTTCAAGCACTCGACGCGAAGCGGAGAGTGACTAAATGTTACTTTTCCGACACAGCGTGATGAAATAGTATATTTTGTAACAAGTGAAAAAAGTTGTTTTTGGCGAGTGGGAGGTTTGGTTCGCCTTCGGCTCGTGATATAACCCCACGAGTCAAATAGTATATTTCTCACCTAGGGAGGTAAAATAAAGGAGGCTTGCTCACGTGCAGAATTACCGCCCGAGCCGAAGGCGAGGGTGGTAATAAGCACGTGAGTAAGGCTCCTTTATTTTACTTTCCGTGGTGAGAACATGATTTTTCTGCCCGGCGTAGGAGTAAAGTCACAATTGCCTCCCGCGCAGCGGGAGGGAAGTGTGTACTTTGCTCCCGCCGGGGAGAAAAAACATTTTTTTCGCGAATTACGAACAAAATTTTTCATCTCAATGTGTCAGAAAAGTACTTTTTCTGCCTACATGGACCAAAAGTGAGCATTCTAACCTCGGTTCGCTGGGTTAAAAACGCTCACTTTCGTCTATTTTGGCAGAAAAATCGTGTTCAACCCTCGGGAGGAGAATCAGACAAGCATTCCCCACGTGCTTCCGACCCTCGCCCTCTCCTCGTGAGGACGACTTTTCCTCCCTAGGTGAGAAATATACTATTTCCGCACATTAACATTTTAGGATGACACGCAAAATCGTGAAGAGTTCCACATTTTTACAACAGTTTGGAATTGGGTAGGGGGAATGCGTTCCAAATATTTATGGTAGGACAGTGGGATTAATGTATGGAATAGGATTTTGGATAGGTCGGAATTCCTTCTCAATATATCCAGCCCACAAATAACTGAAGGAAAAATTTAGATATCATTTCACTTTCAATAATTAAAATAATATTGAACAGTCTCAATTGAAAAATGACTTTCTTCTATTGAGACTGTCAAATATTATGTTAATTATTGAAAATGAAGTGATTTTAAGATAGGAAATTATATATTTTTTTAAATCTTGAAAACTTGTTGTTAACAGGTAAATGGGGAGAAAGAAGCAAATCGACCCAACAACTTTGAAAAAAGAAATGCCTCTTTCTTCGACAAACTCAAGGAACGTCTGCTATCAAGCTCAGGAATCACCCAGTCAACAATGAATAATCAAGTGGCGGCTGTAAGTAATGTCAACGATTTAAAGTGTTGGTGCACGTTTGAAGCGAGTAGTCAGGATGAAATGTCAAGTCATAGAAAAACCCATCACACTGCGCTCAGTGTGTCTCTTGGCGTAACGCGATGCCCAAAGTGTCGAAGACGTTGCAAAACTTCGGGCGATCTCCAGATGCACATTAAAATATGCCCAGCGTACAATAATAATAATGACAGTAGTGATAGAAATAGTAGCCAGGAGAACACTGTCAACAGTGATACCTATGCAACAACTTCTTCTTCCAATGATTTTGAGTTACCATTGCAAGTGGACTGGGATGCCAATTACAACGGACTTAATTCCTCTGGATCCTCGGTACGGGGTTCTCTTTTATTTTATTATTTGTACGTTTTTTTTATTTAGTTTGGAGATGTCAGAGTGATTTCATCCATCACTGAATTTTTCCTTTTCTTTTTCTTTCAAAGGGTGGAGTGAGCTTTTTATCAGTTATAACTCGGATTTTCAGAATTTTTATTTTTATTCTGGAACTATTATTGCCTTTTTATTGATTTTTTTTCAATCTCAGGGAATAGATCTTTAGGAATTTGTATATAAATAACTCTGTTTCGAATTGAAGGCAATTATTACTGGAGCAAAAATATATATATTTTATTTACTATCAGTATTGATTCCAATTTTCCTGGTAAATAATTTTTTCAGTGGGCGAATAAAATTTCTGAAAAAAAATTTTATAAGAAAAATTAGAATTTTCATTTTGTTTAGTTGGAAAAGGGTATTCTCAGAGTGAAAAATAACTAATTAATAAATTATGCACAAAGGTTTTGTTTTTAATTATTAACGTTTCAATAGAAGAACAAAAGTTTTAATTTTCTTTTAGTGACTTAAAAAGGTTTTTTAAACACGGAAAAATTTAAGACTCCGGAATTTTTAAGTAAATTATTTTAAAATGTGCACTAAAAAAATGTACGGAAGAAAAAAACAATTCCATTCATATTATAAACGTTTAGGTCTTTAAAAGAAACACTTTACTCTCTCTCTCCTCTAAAATTCCCGCAATCTACTCTGCCTGGTATTGATCTTGAGTGCGATTGATGCGTGCAATAGTCTAAAAAAAGTGTTTGAAACCATTCACTGAATTAAACATATTTGGACAGGCGGAGGCCGTTTCTCCAGGTCCAGCCGCTCGTCGAGTATTCAAATGTCCTCACTGTCCCTTCTGGGCGTCGACGGCCAGTAGATTCCACGTTCACATCGTGGGTCACCTGAATCGCAAACCATTTGAGTGCTCCTTATGCGCGTACAGATCGAATTGGCGATGGGACATAACGAAACATATTAAATTGAAGGCGGCTAGGGATCCAGCCCATGCTAATGCCAGGGTTCTTATGACTGACGAGACTGGCCGTCGCAATTACTCGAAGTATAACAAGTATCTGACTCAGGTTGGTACATGATATGACTGGAATAAACAGTCTCTATCAGTCCACTTAGAAAGTTCAATGAAATTCTCTGACTTTCGCGACCAATTTTCTAAGTAAATTTCAAATTAAACTCTAGGAAGTCTTTTATCAACAGATCTGTTCTAAAATATTTTGGTTTTGTGGGGGAGAACAAATATCTCACGTTAAAATTCTGGAAAATTGTGGTAATTAACTGACTTTTCCCTGTCATTTCCAAATCAAATTTCCTGACGATTTCAGGCTTTCAAGAAAATCAACTTCAAATTATTAATTCTCATTGAACATTGAAGTGTAATTTAAGACGGTTTAAGTCTGGGCAAAAACGGGCCGTTTAAAATTTCATACTTCCATGTTTTTGCAACCAAAAATACAATTTACGTTCGAGAATTGAATGAATTCGACCCGGAAATATCAGGAAATTTCGTGGAACGTTCCAAGTGGCTACTCCGAATAGCCAAAATCAAAGAAGAAACAAATTCAAGTGATCTCCATCCTTGCAATTCCAGTTGCAGCAACAGACCTCCGACGCGGCATCCACAGAAGAAACCCAAGGAGGTCTCCGTTCCGGTGAGCCAGCCCGCAAGCTCTTCATAGCCCGCGAAAAATCAGCGAAACTTCGACCAAAGCCGATGACGTCCCTCTCGATTGATGTGACCCCAAGCCAAGTAATTAAGCCCTTCCAACTCCCCCGTCTCCAGGGTCAATCCCTCCTGAAAATAACCCCGCCGTCGAGCATCCCGAGCCCCCCAAAAGACCCGCTCGCCATCTCGCCAAAATCATCGGAGGAAACCAAACGCACCCTCTGGAAATGCAAGCGCTGCAACTATCGGGATGCCAGTAAGGAGGTCCTCCTCCTCCACGTGAAGAGTCACTACGAAAAAATAGAGAAGCCCCAGGAGAAGCCCAACTTGACCTGCAGCGACTGTCCCTTCGTAGGTAAGTCAATTCGGTGAGCGAACGCCAGAATTTATCAATTTCTGAGTGATCTAGTGTATATATAAAAAAAATTCTTAAATTTGTCTCTTTTTTTGTAATGGATGAATCTCCAATGAGTTAAAAACTAATGAATTAGAGACGCTCTTCACACATTTTCTTAAATTAAAAAACAAAAAAGATTGTCTCTAATGTACTAGGTTGCCTGAATACTTGTTCCTCTTGGAATATTACTTTTCTAACGTCTACAAAATTCCTGACAGCCCCCGACCAGGAATCTCTTGCCCTCCACAAGGTGCACCACCGGCCGAACCTGGAGGCCATATTCAAATGCTACCTCTGCCCTTACTACGTCAGCACAAAAGCAGAATTGCTAGAGCACGCACGTTTGCATGGTGAGGAGTTATCAGCAGTGCATGATCCAAAGCCAAAACCACAGCCAAATGTGTCCCAGGAGCAAGCTCCCCCAATGCTGCTGGACACTAGATCCCTCCCAGACACTCCAATGGTCTGGGTCTCGCGGCCAGACGGGACCTTCGCCAAAATGCTCAAGTGTCGTCACTGCCCGTACGTCACCTCCAGACGAGCCGAGGTCAGGGATCACGAGATAATGCACACGAGCGATGACAGTGGCCCAGGAGTTCTCATTGCCTGTCCAGATTGCAGTTTCACTTGCACCCAGAAAGACGTCATGGAGTTCCATGCGGCGATGCATCTGGGTTCTCTGGGAACAGTTCACTGTCTCGTTGCTGACAACAGAACTGATGCCCAACAGTTGGACGACCTTAAGAGTATCCTGGGACTGGCCAAGACCCCGACTCTGGGGGCTGAACCCGACCTGAGGGACTCTAGATTGGTTCACAATTGTGGCAAATGCCCCGCGAGGTTCCTCTGTGAGAAAGAACTCAGAATTCATCTTCGTTATCACTCCACTTCGCTGGCTTACACTTGTGAGTGGTGTTCCTATGCTGCCAGACAACCAGCTCATCTTCTGGCTCATCAGAAGGCCCATTCCAGTGACTACCAGGAGAGGACTAGGTACGTTAATAGATTATTATTCTAATTGAATTTCACCGAGTCCTCTTGGAAGGTTCCACGAAAATCCCACTTTTCCCGGACTTCCAGGTGAAATTTATTAAATGTTCAGATCATAGAAAATGGTTTGGTATGATTTCTGCACTAAAGAACGGAATTTATAATGTTCACATTCTTGTGACGCCACAAAAAACTATTGGATGGGATATGGAAAATGTAGGATGGGATCCGGGATTATTTTCAATATAAATTTTACAAGAAATTTTTACTGAAAAATTAGAAGAGAATGTTAAAGTACGTTAATTGGGAGACAATCTACGACAATTCACTTCCAGTTTTCCCTGATGGCTGGACTGAATTGCTAAATATGAATTTAATTCTGTAGTTCCTGAATTGGATAGTTCCCCTCAATTGTCCTTCTATTTTATTGAATGATTATTTATTGTTGAACTAGGTACCTCGCGTCGTTGTACGGCAACTCTCAGAGATTTCCTCCGCCATTGACTGCTTGCGTTGCAGTGAATAGCCAGGAAAATGATGGAAGACAATTTGCTTGGATTGTCGTGGAAGTGGCCAGTGCCAGGCAGCAGATCCCGGTGCAGGAGTACACTTCTGAGAAAAATCAGGTGTTCACGTGCACCAAGTGTCCAGCGAGATACTTCAAGCTCGATGCGCTGCAGTATCACATGACGCTGCACGGTTCCAACAACAGATTCAAGTGCGCGGAGTGCGATTACTCTTCGAAGACAGCGCAGAACCTGATGAAGCATCAGGTGGTGCACAGGAGGCAGCCAGAGCCGACAGAGCATATTCAGGAGAGCTCCCAGGATCAGAGTCGGATAGAGGCACCTGAACCGCGAGTGGACATCCCTGGAAATCCTAATTTCGTGTACCCAGGCTCGGTGAGACATGGCAAGTTCAGAGAGAAAAAGTACAAGTGCCATAAATGTCCGTCGGCCTTTGAGAAGAGAGAGCAGTACAGAATTCACTTGTCTCTTCATGGATCCAAGCAGAGGTTCGGGTGTGAGAAGTGTGATTATGCTGTCAAGTATTATGCCAATTATGTTCAGCACGTGAGGAAACATCATGCCAATGCTGCGGTCCAAGCCTCGAGGAGGCGGATGGAGATGGATAATGAGCGCTGTGAGAATGAGGAGCAGAGTGTTGTAAAGTCTAGGAGAAAGTCGACCACAGGATCCGGAAATAGGGAGGCAATCCAGATAGGGCCAGGAGAGGAGGTGTCCTCAGTGTCAAATCAGGATAAGCAAACGATGATGCTGATACAGAGGAAGGCCTCTTCCAGATCGACCGAAACCAATGACAATGCTCTGAAGTGTCTCGAGTGTCCTTTCTCCACTGATGATCAAACTGCCATTGATGCGCACAAGAGGCGACATGGCATCGAGAGACTCACGCCGCCCTGTCCTCATTGTAATTATGTTCCCAGGAAGGATGAGAATCTTAATGAACATATCAGACTCCATTTCACGAGGATGTACAAGCCGGAGGGATTTTTAATCGTGGAAATGCTGACTCTCAGGATGGAGAAGTATGTCGAGGGAAATGATAACATGGGAAAGGAGAATAAATTACTTTTTTCAGAATCGTCGGAGGGCAAGTTTCTACCCATCCTTGATGTCGTATGTAAAGCGCCTGTTGCGAAGAAGGGCAGGGGCTTTCAGGAGAAGGTGATCATTGATGCTAGCACTGGGGAGGCCACACATCGTATCAAAGATTAATTTTTTTTACAAATTTTTTCACGGCTCGTAATTTTGTAAGAGAGAATATACTAGATTTTGAATTTTTGTTTTTCTTTTATAAATGGTGTATAATATAGGTATATAAATGTGATGATGATTACTGTATCTTTATGATACATTCAAATATATGTAGACACTTGGAATTAATAAAGAATGGGTTTGTTGCCGATTTGATTTGCTTTCTTCCCAATTTCAAGAATAAGGACGAACATGAAATAATTGGTCGATCTTATTCGATATTATGGATAAATAATTAAAATCATTATAGATAAAGTACGGGACATGCATATGAAATTATGAAACAATAGATTTTCCCATTTATTATTTATTCTGTATTAATCATTCTGGTTTATTCAGGCTTAATTACAACGACAAAAAATACAAATCGAAATATTCATTCTAGTAGAAAGAAAAACTATGTATTGCCTAGATTTATCAAATGTCCTCTTGCCAGACGCTCTCAGTGTGTCACCAGTAGAAAACGAAAATAATTATCCCCACTCATGAGTATTTACATGAGCTGTCACTCTGTTCATTATTAACATAAAAAAAAAAAGTATGGACTCTCCCATGTAATTAATTTAATTTTAATTCAGAGTTATCGGCTCAATTTCAAAAAGATCTATGTAAAAAGTGAGAAAATCTCGAATAGTTGAACAACTATTGAATGCAGGAGAATAAAAAAGTCAAACCTTCAACATTGATATCTGCACTTTTTACTCCGACAATCTCGAGATATCCTCCAAAATCAAAATCAATTTCAATCCCTCAAAATCATAAAATCCTCTCAATGTCCAACAATTTCATTAACACACATATTAATCAGGGGTCTCAGCTCCTGCTGTGCATAATCCTCAGGAAGTGGGAGCTGTGAAACCAAGTGCACAAGAACTTTCGTGGTTGATCGATCCTCACTTGTTTGCATCATCAGCAAACTCCTAGCAAGATGAAGAGTCCTCTTAGCGATTTCTGCCTGACATAGGGTGAGCTTAGCAGTGGTGCAAGGAAATAGATTGATCTTGGTGCACAGCGAGCTCAATTGCGGCTGCAGCATCTCCAGTTGATACCCAATCTTTCCCAGATCCTTCGCCTTGACGAACCTCTCGATCTCTCCAGCAATCTCCATATAATCCCAGAGGAGTTGTCCCTGATGGCTCCAGCCATTAACAAGATTGTGACACTCTGGTGGCACCAAAGGCTCCAGGAGAGATCTGAGGTACTCATAATTCTCATTGATAACAGCATCGGCAGCCAAATGCTGGATGATGATCGCATGGGCGCGGTTCCATTGCTGGGCCTGAAGGAGATACCAAGCAGCCTCACCATACCTCTTGACAGCAAGAGCCTTGACAGCCTTCGCCTCATTAATCCAAATGGAAGGAATCTCCAGTTGCTCCACGAGGAAGCCCTCCCTCTCGATGTACTCTGGGTCCTCATCAATCTGAACATGACGAGATAGCAAATCCAAAACAGCTTTTTTCCTGATCCCTGTATCATTCAAATGCAGATCGACAAAAATCGCCCAGTGCCAGAGATCATGCGCCTCCAGCTGAGCAGCGAGATTAGTATGAGTCATAGTAGCAACATGATCAGACAAATGTGAGTAGCCTAATCCAACGATGACTTGTTGAAGAAGCCAGCTGAGCCTGTAGTCCAGAGGATCAGATGTGTGGGTCAGAGGATTGAGCAGCTCCTCTAGAGAGTGATTTCCCGTGCAGTAGAGTTTGATCAGGTGATAGCAGAGATCGTAAGTCTTCTTGCCAACAACTTCAGCCTCGAACTCCTCTTCTTTGTACTCAGGCAGAGGTGGGGCTGCGTAGATCTGATTGTTGGATGAAGGATTGAACGATTCGTCGAACAACTCCAAAACGTCTGTTATTGAAGCTGTGGGAGAGCTGAGGTACCAGAGGTGAATGGCCAGAGCTCTCTTCCAGTCCAATTTCTCACACACGTTTATCGTTTCCTGGTTGAACATGATGAGATGGGTTCCAGCGGCTAGCATGTAGATCTTCAAACGTTCCAGGGAGATATTGGGCAGCATATCAGTGGCTTGCCAGAGGGCTATCGTCTGCTTAATGAGCTCCTTCACCGAGGATGCACCTCCCAGTTGGGATATCAGTAGAGCGAGACAGTAGTCCCCAGATTCCCTGGCCATCTCGCAGGCCTCTTCGAGTTTATTAGCAGAGAGCAGGGAGAGGATGGACTCACTCTCGTCTATCATCGCTGACATATCGTTCTTGACAGAGGCCTCGACAACTACCTTCAGCCAGTCCCCAAAAGCCTCCCGTCGGTTCATAACATTCTCGTGAATTTCAGGGTTGGAGTCTAAATCCATCGATTGTCTGGTGGGGAGCGTCCCCCAGAGAGCAACACATAGCTGCCAGACCTCATTGGCATAGGCTGCTTGATGATCGTTTGACTGGTCTGCGAGATCTTGAGCAAGATTACAGTGATGGTGGAGAGCATTCAGTCCTGACTCCCCAGTGCCAGCACGAATCCAGGGACAATTGCCCTCCTGTCCTATTACTGAGTTGTTTAGCTGGATCAAGAGATGACCCTCAATGCTTCCTTTGAACATATTTATGTAATCAGCGTCTGCCCTAGGTCCTCCAAGGATCTGAAGTCTTTGAACAATTCTCGTTGACGTGTGATCGTCCATCAATCTCCCAGACATGTAACTCTCGATCTGGCTGAATTTATTCTGCAGTGGCACCACTGACGCCTGCTCCTGGCTGCTCAATGATATGAGGGTCAATCCTGGCCCCCAGCAGGGCTTGAATTTCCTTCCCATTTGGATTCCAATGTCACTGATGCATTGGAATCTCAGTCTACTGCTGATTGTCTCCTTGAGAGGGATAACTTCACACCTGAACTTCAGGACGACCGTCGTAGGGTTCACTACTGGTGGCGGGAACACCTTGGTCAAGGTCTCGGGCTTCTCAGTTTGGGGCTTCGTTTTTTCGACGTAAAATGAATCGTTGGATATTGATTTAGAGAAGGATAAAGTCTCCTGATGCACAAAATTAGATACCTTGGCAGTGAAGGTATCGATCTGCTCCTTCTTGCCATCATCGAATGGCTTGTACATGGGTTCTGGGGTGTAATTGTAAGAGTCAGGTTCATTTCCAGCATCGAAGAAGCTGGCCTTCATCAGCTGGAGTTTGTGGCTATCAGTGCCAGCTAGTCTAGCGTAAATCGACGTTGGACTTAGGGCCGACTGTTTCTCCCTGTTCTCTCCTTGAATAGGAGACCTGATCACTTCCTCATCATCATCCTGCCCCTCTCCAATCTCCATAACATCGCCAAACCCCTGAACCTTGCCCTGACTGCCCACCAGCTGCACCTGCTTCAAGCCACTTGGAGATTTCTTGTTCACACCAGCTCTATTAGGCACCAGGACATTCTGAATTGTTAGAGCACTCTTCAGTTTTTTGATGTTCTGATTATCAGCCTTATCATCCTCATCGTCAGAATCACTTAGTCCATACTTCGAGAAATGATCGACCTTGAAGACCCACGAGCCAGTCTCCGGTCGATACTCCAGGAATCGCATGTCGTGCTTCTCAGAGACTTTTCTCAATTTAGCTTCGTAATTCATGGAGATGAGTCTGTGGGGATCGGTGATGGGTTCATGGAGACTTTTGTCCTGTGGCCAGACCCTGTCGAGAGTGACCTGAGCTCTCCTGTTGAGTCCCTGGCCCACTGGTGGCTTTTTATCATCATCAGGATAGATGACAACCTCCTTATGACGAAAGTAAACGATATCGTCGAGGTTCAGGCCATAAATATCGAAGGAGTCAGGGAAGTAGACATTTCCATAGCCCTTTCTTCCAATCGTAAAGTTGGGGACGATACAGCTCTCCCCTGCAGCGAACTCCTCAAGCTGATCCACTGGGGGAATTGTGTAGTATCCAGCCCGACGCAGAGTCACTTTAGCTGCATTGGATTCTGAGCATTCACCCTGGAACAACGATAAAGCACTCTCGTCCAGATCTCGAGTGGAATCGCTGAAGCCAGCAGTGTCCCCTGCACTCTTGTCCCCCAGTGAACAATTGAGGCTGACATTGGCAGGTGGGGATGCTCGACACTTCCCCTGAAGATGATTCTCGTTGCTTCGAAATTCTGAGACGGTGTTCTCCAGAGGTTCTTCATGATTGTCAGAGGAGTTGAAGGGCGACTTCTGTCCATCGAACTCCTCCTCGGGGATCTTCATATTCCTCGTCAGAGTCTTTTTCCTCAGCCAAGAAGTAGACGACGATCGTCGTTCGTTACTCTGGCTCTGATAGTTCTCCTTGTCCACAGGTTCATCAACAGAAGTATCCTGACTCTCAAGCTGACTAGTCTCATTCCTTGGACTTGCGTTCTCCTCCGAAGCCGTTGAAGTGTTTACCAGAGGCTTTGGGCGAAGAACCAATCGTTTGGCGTTGGATCTCGGTTGGAATGCCTCCAGCAGGGTTGGATCCTCCTCCTCCAGACCCTCGAACAATGATTTCTTTGATAATTGTCCTGGCGTGACAACTCTTGGCTTCACCTTAGGTGAATTCGAAGTGGACACTTTGAACTGGGAATTGTGTATGTTCTTTCCAGGTGGAGCACTCGATGGCTTCAGGATTTCAGCTGCCTTGCCAGAGGCTGGCAGAAGGTTTTTAAGCAGAGGAGAGTCGCCAAAAGGTGCTGACACCAGTGCCAGTATCTGTTGATGCACAGGAACAGAGGTCGAATTCTGCTGAATAGGATTGCTCATTCCTCCAAGGAGATTCATTCCAAGTCCAGTGTTTGTGGTGCCAGTTGTGCCGAAGCCACCAGTATTGCCAAAGGTTCCAAGATTGTTGAAGGTGGATGTGGTCGAGGAATTTCCAAACAGCCCTCCAGGCTTGTTCTGCCCGAAGAGAGATGACGTCCCTCCCAGGGTAAGACCTGTATTAGTTCCAAGTGCTGAGGTTACTGTAGGTGTAGTTCCGAAGGAGAATCCACTGGTCTGGGTGGCTGGCTTGAAGGGAGTGTTGAAGAGAGAGCTGTTGGTGTTGGAGGTGGTTCCAAATCCTGGAGTTGTTCCAAAAGCTGGCGCTGGAGTGGCCCCAAATCCAGTGGTTGGATTTCCAAAAACAGTTCCACTGGGTTTACCAAAGAGAGTGGTGGAGATACTGGCTGGCGTTGTCTGGCCAAATCCAAAGCCCGTATTTGATGTTGCTGGAGTTATGAAGGCTGGCTTGTTCTGATTGAATAGTCCCAAACTCTGGGTCTGCTGGGGGGTTCCAAAGCTACCAAAGCTCGTGTTCTGGGAGGTATTGAGGGTTCCAAAGGCTGTAGCTGGCTGATTTGTACTGGTATTGGAGAATAAGGTTGTTGGGGCAGCTGCGAAGGGCTTAGCCTGGGTATTAGTGCCAAAGAGGCCGGAGGAGGTCGTTGAGTTGTTGAAGGCGAAGGCACTTGTTGTTGTAGCTGGTGTACCAAAACCTGGAACTGATTTGCCGAAGAGACCTCCGGAGGTGGTGGACGGGTTGGTTGTGCCAAAGCCACTGGTCATGGATCCAAATCCTGTGGTTCCTGTGCTGGTGATGGCGCCAGTATTGCCAAAGGGCGAGGTCTGGGTGGGGGCGCCGAAGAGACTAGTTGTCTGACCTGCTTGAGCTGGGCCTTTCAGGCCTGCTGTGTAGTCCTCCAGGCGTAGCTCCTCCAGGGATTTGTTCTCGTACTCCTTCATCACCATTATGCAGTGGTGACGGGTTGAGATATTCTGTGTTGCTCCATTCTTCACCATTGTATCGGTTCCCGTCACCAAGCTGAATTTAACCTGTGAAGATTTTGATTTTTAGTAAATCGATTGGTAGAAAATTTGACCTTGGAGTGCTGAGAACCTTGCTGTGACTTATTCAAGAATTATTTGCATTGTTCACCTTGAATAGTGATTAAAATTGTTTACAGCAGGGGACTCACACATAACTTGTAATTTTTAATGTCAGAGTCAAAAAAAAATTCTTTATTCTGTAAATTTTCTCGTTGACTCGTAGAAAGACAATTTGACAATAATTTCTATTATTTCAATTTCAAAAGTCAATCTTAATAAAGCGAATATTGATAAGCTGAAATAATATCTCAAATGATATTTATTCGTGCGAATCTCTTTTAAATGATAATGTAGTAGATATTAACCAACCATTCCAGTCCCAGTGATGCCAGTGCCAGTAGTACCAGCCCTGAAGCCCCCTGGGTTCCCAAAAAGACTGGTATTGGCTGTATTATTCATCTGTCCAAAAGGAGTTGTCTGCTGGACTGGCTGCTGGGCCTGTCCGAATAGAGATGTTCCTGGCCCCTGGAATCCAAAGCCCGCGGGTTTCTGCGTCTGTCCGAAGGCTGATGTTGTAGAACTGGTACCAAAGATACTGGAATTGGCATTCTGCTGGGTTCCGAAGAGGCTGGTGTTGGCGGTGTTGGTGCCAAAGCCCCCAAACGACGACTGGGTGGTCGCTGGCTGGCCAAATGCTGGGGCTGCAGCTGTAGTCCCGAAGAGGCCGCCCGTCGTTGCTCCGGCTGGCTTCGCGCTGAACAGGGAAGACGTGTTGTTGGCACCAAAAACTGGCGTTGCTGTTGCACCGAAGCCTGTCGTCGTGGATATCGGCTTTCCGAAACTGGATTGCCCGAAGGGACTGCTCTGAGTTGCTGTGTTGAAACCTCCTAGAAGGCAAGGGATTGTTTTAAAGTGCAGGCTCACCTCGAGATAAACTCAAAGATAATGTTACAAATTTTTTGCTAGCAACGATTTTCCCCGAAAACGATTTGCTATAGCCACATTATCTCCAAATGATTTTTCTCATTTTAGTTTGACTTTAATTTTTGTTCTTTAACGAAAATACAAATTCACAAAAATACTCAACGTATTTTACTTTAACAATTGCTTTGTTCAAAAACGATTTTCTAGGGTCAAATTATGGTCAAGCATTCTTACAATTTCAGTTTTATTTTATTTGTTTTTATGAAAAGTCAAAATGATGAAAATACTCAAGGATTTTTGTTGAAAATTGTCTTTTCTCCATATAATCTGGAATTTTGGCTTCGTAATTATAAAAATGGAAAATTTATTCAATATGTAAAAAAATATAATTATCCCACTCAACAAAATTTAATTGTGGGACATTTTCCGATAAAAGAGATGATGAAATACTCACCAAAAGAGGTGTTACCCGTATTGCCAAACATGATGACAGTCCACCCTCCTCGATCACGATGTTAACCTCAGCGGAATCTACGATAAAAATTGACTGTAAACCCAACAAATCTTCAATATAAATGTACAACTCATCATCTTCTGCTTTTCGCCACCCTCAACGCACTTATTCCTGCTGTTTCTCTCCCAATTACTACAAGATCAACGAATAACTTTGAATGACAACGGTTATTCCAGGAATCACAGTCCAAAACATTCCACGGAATTACAATCGCAATCAGTCAAAACAATAGTAAAAACCCCATAAATGGAGGTCTAGACAGGCCTTCAGGTCCAGTAATATCGATAATCCCTGAATCATTGATGATATCTCGCAATAAACAATTAGCAATATAAAAAAACCATTTACCTCCAAAAATTGAATCTCTCGTGGATGGATTGCACAATGTGGTGCAAGTGACACCTGCCCTTGTTGAGCCTCCGACTCCTCGAGATATCCAAACCTCCGAAATCCGTATCTAATGTTATTGTTTACAACATCAACGTAACAACAAATGTTAATGATTTATTCTCTTTGTAAACTGTCAACGACAAACCACACAAAAAGAGCCACACGAGTGTATGGAATATGCGTCTGATATTTCCCTCTGTTTTATACACTGAATAGAGACTGCGCCACTGTCGCTTCCCCTCTTTTCCCCTCCGGACGGGCGAAGATGGTGGCCAGCGTTGCCGGACCGCTCGGACAAATGAGAGCTGCTGCCACAATTTTTAAAAAATCAATTTCGAAACCAGTCTTTGGATTAATTACACTTTCTTTGTCTCGAATAATTAAAAATTCACGCAGAGCAATTTTCTCCCGAAAAGTTAATCAATGGAACAATAAAAAAAATTGATCGCAATACCCTCGACAGAAATTCATAAACAAATTTTAATAGACAAAATAGCTTTGTCTAAGAAACCAGAGATTATAATCTCTGCAAGAACATTACAATTTTGGATGAAATTCATC
Source organism: Psyttalia lounsburyi (assembly GCA_030522865.1). NCBI lineage: Eukaryota > Metazoa > Arthropoda > Insecta > Hymenoptera > Braconidae > Psyttalia > Psyttalia lounsburyi. Next base: position 31,514 of record JAPYZN010000651.1, read on the forward strand.
AAGGTAGGCCATCAAGGTAGGTTCAGCTGGAGAAAAATGGTATCTCTAAGCTAACATCGGTATTCCCCTAGCTAGAGACTTTGTATTAGCAGTGACTGGTTAAATTTGACAACTTTATTATTATACTCCCTTAACAGATCCTTAATTTTGAGATTGTCCCACGAATGAATGAAAACTCCTCCAAACAATCTGCGAAGCCTGAAGTATTTGAGATACGGAACAGATGGTGGGGAATTTTCTAGTGGTTGAAAGTTCTTGAGATTACATAAACAAATACATAAATAAATAAATAATTTTTGAATCCCGTGTTAAATGAGATGTCCCTCCCGCGCCAGCCACCACCTCCCGTCTGGCAACGCTGTCCCCCCAAGTCCAGTGGTGCGTCTTGCGGCCCCCGTCCGCAGCAGAAGGCCATTTTGATTAGTAACATGGCGTCAGGCGAGATTAATATGGCGTCCTCAGACATAATAACTGAAGTTGAAATACAACCGGACATCCAGGAGGTAGAGATTGAGTCGATTCCAGTGGAAATACCGTGTGAAACTGTTGAAACAACAATTGAGGGTGAAGACGGCCAGCCAATAATATCGCTCCAACCACTCCCTGAGCCAGGACGTGAGGAAATCATACTACAAACGCAGGAGGAAATTGTTGGTGGTGATCCCCTGAGCGTTTACGATCAAATACCAGTGCCAGACAACGATATTTATGTTGAATCGAGTCCAGGTCCATCGCGTAAAGCCACAAAAAAGACCAGAAAAGGAGGTAATTCACGATTTCGAGGTCCCGATCACACGATATTTGGAGAAATGGGAACTGAAACCAAAGCGAGAAAGTGGGAGCAGAAGCAAGTGCAGATCAAGACACTCGAGGGTGAATTTTCGGTGACAATGTGGGCATCGGGAACGGATGACGGTGAGTCCAAGCATTTCAATGAATTTTTCCGACGTTATTTAGGGCATTTGCCACAATTTTCTCGGCCCTCCGAGTCTTGACTATTTTTTTTCTCCCTCGAGTTATTCCACTTACACGTTCGTTACGATGCCACTTGGATACACCAACGGCGACTACGCACTTCCGGTTGAATCCAATCGATAACAACGTATTCGAGCTCGTAGAAATGCGTGAAATATGGCTAGGAATGATATTTTGGGGATGGATTTTTTGATTATGAAAAATACCGGTGGACTCCATTGACAGTATCTGTTGTTTGTTTTGATCGGAGCAACGCCATTACGATGTCAGGGGGCAGCCATATTTTGAAAATGGCTTCTTTTTAGCGATCTTGCAACTGGCAATAATGGCGGCCTTTGTCCGGCCGCCATTTAATAGGACATGGGGAGACAGATGACATTTTTGGGGGGGAGTTGTGATGTTGGGGCTCGTCTCGAGGGTTTCTTGGGAAAGGGGGAATTTGAGAATAAGGATTTTTTGATAGGATTTTTTAGGGACGGCAGTTCTCAGGGAAGTAGACAATGTCTGGAAATTTTCGGATGGGAATCGTTAGATTTGGGATTAGAGCTCCGCCATTTTGCAGGCCACAATGCACTGCGGCGCGCCTATTTTTGGTTCAAATGTTGTTCGTGATTGGAGGTCATTGTTGTTGTGAGGATAATTGGGAAACTCGGATGTTCATATATTTTGTTTTAGTCGTGAGGAAAAATTTAGAGTATAAATATTGCATAATGATGATTCAATAATTGAAATATTCATTTTCATTTTTAATTTTACATTTATTCTAAATTTGTGAGAAACTGGTTAATCATCTCGGGAAGTTAATAAACAATCAATAATTTTGATGTTATCATTGGTAAAACGACCGGAATAAATCGAGTTGCAGTTACAAAGTGTTTTGTTCCTCTTGGAGTGTGAATTTAAAAAAATGTCGGATTTACTGCTGTGGTTTCATAATCGGCGAATTTTAGGAGAGAATCTTTGGGAATTTTTATATTGTTTTTAGTCGCGAGGGAAAGGGAAATTTCAACTACATATACCGGGTAATAATGATTTCGCAATTGAAATGGATGATAAAAGTTAAATTTTCAATTTTTAATTTTATATTCATTAAAAATTCGAGAGCAATCGGATAATTATCTCGCGCAGTTCATAAATAATCAATAATATTGATTTTATCTTTATTAAACCGACTGGCATAAATCCAGTTGCAGTTATGAGCTATTTTGCTCTCCGTGAAATGTAAATCCAAAAAATGTCGGCTTTATCGCTGCAGTTTTATGATGATAGGCGATTTCTCAATAGGATCAAGTAGTGAGCGGTTGCTACGGGAGAAATTATGGGGGGCGAATAGGGAAACTCGGCTTTTCCATTATTTATTCATGAAGAGAAGGGAAACCTAATTGGGATGATAATTTAATGACTCAAATCAGTAGAAATATTCAAATTTCCAGACGTTTTATCAATTGACATCAAAGAAAAATTGGTTGGATATCTCGTGTATTTCAAAAAGAGTTCATAATAATCGTATTATCAGCATTGAGTATATTAGCATTAATCGAGACATTCATTTCTTTTTTTCTTTCGACCAATCATACCCGGAAAAATAATACAATAAAGATTTCAGTGATTGCACCAAACGGTCAAAGCCAATTGATAATTAAGTCTTTTTCTATCATTTTCCATTCCTCTTTGGGTAACAAATTCCTGGGGTTCACAACTGAAGAAAAACTGGAACCAGAATTTTCTGGAATCTTAAAAAGTTATCAATAATGATGTTGACATTATGATTATCAATAAACAAATGATAATGGACAAATATCTCCTAAAGTTCATCAAGTGTCTCCCATTTTCTCAATTTTTCCTACGTAAAGGATAATGAAACCGTAAACAAATTATACACACGTATAGACTGACTTAAATGTATCATTTGTTCATATTTTATGATTTTCTCTGCCACTTGCAATAAAAATTAGGGAAACTAAAAATCGCTACAATACGGGGCTTCCACTAGGAAATACCACAAGCATAAAAATATCTATCATTATCAATAGATCGATAATAACTACGGAAATTATGGGAATGTTAAAATAAAATTTTGCATTTTTTCTGTCATGTTCAAGGATTTTTTTCTCAAACTTCAAAATGAGTCCTGATTTGTTCGAATCGTATCATTTTTCGAGGAGATATTGAGAATTGAAAACTGTTACACATAATTACTCTTCATTAAACGAACTCTTGATCCAAGGTGACTATTAAAAATCCGTACTAATGGTAAAAATATCAAAATAAATTCAACGAAAATAAAAAAAATATGGATTTTAGCAAACGATGAAAATAAAACCCTAAAATAAATTATTATACAAAACTCCAAAATGGATACCATTGTCAATCTATCAATGATGGCTGCCAAAAATATAATCGAGTCGATTGGCTAGTCTCCCTGCGTAAAAACTGCATAATCACAAAAAAAAAAACGAGAGATAAAATAAAAACCATCTAACGACGTATAAATGAGCAATGCCATAGCTTTTGTTTGGGTTTGCTTGTTTGTTGCTGTTAAAGGGAGTGTCCTATTAGCGTCTCACCTGGTGGATGTTCCAGATGAGGGCTCAAATCCCGAGCCCGATCCAGATTACACCGAGTACATGACAGGAAAGTCGTCGACAAAATTCAATCACTCGGGGAGTTCGGTGTCCGATGGTATGCCGGGCTTAGATCTCTCCGATCCCAAACAATTGGCAGAATTTGCGAGACCCGGACACAAATTGAAAGTGCGCAAACCGCCGGCTATTGACGGCGTTGAGCGCACGATCGCATGTCCACACAAAGGCTGTACCAAGATGTTTCGGGATAATAGTGCAATGAGAAAACACTTGCATACACATGGGCCGAGGGTGCATGTGTGTGCTGAGTGTGGTAAGGCCTTTGTCGAGAGTTCAAAACTCAAGAGGCATCAGCTGGTGCACACGGGAGAGAAGCCATTCCAGTGCACTTTCGAGGGATGCGGCAAGAGATTCAGCCTTGATTTTAACTTAAGGACCCACGTCAGGATTCACACGGGGGACAGGCCGTACGTGTGTCCGTTCGATGGATGCAGCAAGAAATTTGCACAGTCTACCAATCTCAAGTCACACATACTGACACATGCGAAAGCAAAGTAAGTCTTGGGGGTATTGTTTTCTTCTTTCTTGTTCGGGCATGGGTACCACATGACAGAAGATCTCCCGAAAGGGGAATTTTCAAATTTTATATTATTATTATTCGTGTTTTTCATTTCAAAGTTGAATTTTTTGAGGAGAAAATTGCCCCAACTCGTTTGAATTAGTCTCTATTTATCGTTTTTTTTTCTCATTTTTCTTTTCATTAAAGAATATCCGGATTCGTTTCAGAAGTTTCACTCCAAATTTGAGTTCTTCCAATTATTGAGCTCCAGTGAACTTGACCCATTTCTGAAAATTGATTAAATTTCAATAATTAGATCATCATAAGTAGATTGAGTTGCCTTATGAGTTAGAATGATCTCTGTGAACTTTAATAATCCAAAAATTTCAGATCGAGAAATTCCATTGGAAGGCAAGTAGCACAAATCCAGCTCCAACAACCCCAATTTGTCCAGGTTGAGGTGGCAGACGTCGATAACCAGCAGTTCATCGTCTACGCAGATTAGCCCCCCTAAACCTCCCGCCCTCCACTATTACGTTTCTTTTCATCCCTTGACGAAATCTAACTATTCTCATAATATCGTAATCATTTACGTGAGTAATCCCAGAACTGTGTACATATTTACAAAAGGATTAAAAAAAAAGGAGAGAAAAAATGGATGAAAGAGAGAGAAGTCGAAGGAAAAGGAAGGAAGAATTTGTGGCGCTTAGAGGAGAATTAAAAGATAATTTTCACAATTTAAATTGTCAAATGATTTATCAGCTCCGTGTTTTTTATGATAAAAAAAATATAGTACAGTGATGATTGAAATTAACTGAACACCAGGGAGCACAACACGACGAAGAGTTAAGAGTTAAGAAGGATAACTGAACAAGTGATGTAAACTAATAGTTGTACTTCTTGAGGGGGAAATGCGAGATTGACTGATGGCGCACTGCTCAATTTAATGTCAAAAAAGAGAGAGAGAGGGAGAGATGATTAACGAAATAGGGGATTAAATTTCCAACAATCTAGTGCGTGCTCGTCGAAATACATGACTGTATATATTTATAAGTGAAAGTTAAATATTGTATACAGTATATTTTGGAAGATAATAATAATTCAGAATAAAATCATGAAAAGATTCTTTCTCTGCGAAGAATAAATGATGAATCCATATAACTATTGTCGAAGTTAATTTTCAATTTTTGGGAAATTAATGTGTCCTCAAGCATTTTTAACTGTTTTCGTGAAAATATCGACAAGTGGAAATCATTAATCAAGTTATAGAAATGGTTTTCCATTCTGCAGCTTATTAATTCATTCGTGTTCTCTTTTTTTTAGTTCGTTTTATCGGAATCGTTCGAGGGGTATATTTTCGATGAAAAACATAGTTAATGATGTTTCGTTGTTCAATCATATTTGGAATATTGCAAAATTGAATTTTCTTCTTTTGACAATGAAATTTGAAAAGTCTGGACTTTAATTTCAATTTTTTGAAGCTTATCGGCAATTATTTTTTAATAAAAAAAAAATCAAGCGTAAATTGTTCAAAGAGAAGGTTTAATTCTTAAAAATTTCAAAAAATAAATTAACACGAGAAATTGTAAAAAAAAATATAACCCCGATGAATTCTGGAATACGTCAGAGGTTGGAACATTCAGAATTGAGCAGTAAAGAGGAAAAAAAATGTGCAAAAGTCGTGTTTTTATTACGGGTCTGATAAGGTCGAGTGTTAGTAATACGATGAATCAACATGTAGCCTTACAAAATGAACTTTATTGAGTTTGTTGATAACAATATGAGGATTTATTCGGAAAAAAGACGAAAGAAAAATTGAGGATAATGAGCTTTGACATCCGATAATTCCATTGGCCTATTATATTAATAGCGGATATGTAATAAGAAATTAGGAGAATTTGAGTAACTGTACATCTCGACGTTACGAATATTACCTTGGAGTTAAAATAGATCATTAACGTTTTTTCTTTGCATTTATTCACCTTTTATTATTGATTGAGAGTACGTACGAGTGGGGAGAGCTCGGTGTGAATCTTTGATGCTTGTGAATTTGTATTTCTGATATCATTAGAACAGAGATAACTTTTATTATTAAATATAAAGAAATATTGAAAATTGGGGTAATGTTGATTGAATATGTCACTAATGAGCGATAAAAAATACAAGTATTTGTATTGTTTGGTAGACTTAATGATTTTCAGTTGCTGAGGTTATTCTGCGAGAGATGATTGAGGTAAGTGGCAGGAATTTTTTTATTGAATAAAATGATGAGACTTTGTTGGGCAAATAATGAGCAACTCTTAGTTATAACATTTTTATTGAAATAGCGGTTATTAGATGGGGTTTTTCCCGTATTTTGGACGATATGGAATAAATAAACTGAGAAACTGAGACAAACATCGGAATTGGGCTTAAACCCACGACCTTGAGGTTTTTGCTCTGACTGTTTATACACATGACTATTCATTTGATATCAATTTAGGAAAGATATTTCCTCAGGAGATTCCGACCATTTGGGATCTTTAAAAATGAGGTTTATCCATTTTTAGATATTCACATTAAAAATTGAAATAAATTCAGTGGTAGACAGAGGTGTCCATGAAGTTTCAATTATTCTCTACCAGTTTTATTTTATAATTGTCGCTATATTTCGTCAACTTTTCATTCTTCATTGGAACAAAAATATTGATTCTTCCCCTTCAATTTTAATTTATACTGTGTCATTGAAACATTAAACAAAACAACATTGTTCAGATTAATAACAAGTATGCGAAATCATGTAACAATGAAATTCAAAAACCTCCTCGTGTCGCCTCGTCTCGTCAATTGTTGGAACTTGAGAAATCAGCTGACAGCACAAAAAATGTGTCAACATTGTGTGTACGTCAAGTTGGGGTTAGGGAGAGTATGTAGTTGACGATCGTAGCATGTGGTGAAGCAGTAACCTGTTGGCCAGATGGTATTGTTGATAGAGCTATCGCTGATAATCTTCAGTTGAAGAAACAAAACAAAAGTTCATCGAATTATCACGAGGGAGATTTAAAAATGGAGGAAACTGCTGTGCTTTGGATGCTGGCAGTGGTGATGCTGGTTGGATCGTACTTAGCCGGATCCCTTCCACTTGTTATGAACCTCTCTGAGGTAGGAATCATTGTTGTCTATTGTGTGGAGCATCAGTGGGGGCTCGGTTAAACTGAATTATCTTCTTTTGTCAAGGATAAACTGCAATTAGTCTCGGTTCTTGGGGCAGGACTTTTGGTAGGTACTGCCCTGGCTGTGATCATCCCTGAGGGAATTAGGGCTCTTTTCAGCGAGGTTACTAGTGCTGGAGGTCAGCATTCACATAGTGATCATGGTACGCAATCTGTTTTATGATAAGTGAAGAGGATTTGAGAGGAAACGTGGGAAAAAAAAGTTACTAGGAAAGAGTAAAAGTGGACAGTCTTCTGCAGTAAATCACCTTGGAATGCTAGAATGAAATTTTTATATTTTTCTTCCATTTTCAAGGATTTTTTCCAAGCTTTAAAATGAGCCCTGATTCATTTGAATCGTATCATTCTTCGAGGAGATATTGAGAATTGAAAACTATGTTACACACAATTTTCTCAATTATAAAAGTAACCCAACAATATCAAAATAAATTCAGAGACAATACAAAAATGACGTCAATATTAGCCGTTCGATATAACAATTCATATTTTCCCATATCGATATTTGATAAAATATCGACCATATGGGAAAATATGAATTTTATCAAATATCGACCATTAATTTCCCTTTTCTTGTGAAAAACTAAATATTCTCGAATGTAGAAGTAACCCAATAATATCAAAATAAATTCAGAGACAATAACAAAATGATGTCAATATTGGCCGTTCGATATAACAATTCATATTTTCCCATATGGTCGATATTTTATCAAATATCGACCATATGGGAAAATATGAATTTTATCAAATATCGACCATTAATTTCCCTTTTCTTGTGAAAAACTAAATATTCTCGAATGTAGAAATGGAGAAGTTTTAATCCAATAATTTCAATGATTTTTAGGCGATCCCCATAGCCTCATTGGAATCAGTCTCGTCCTAGGATTTGTTTTCATGCTCCTCGTAGATCAGTGCTCGAATAGAAGATCAGGGGGGAAAGAAAAGAGTATGACAGCTACCCTCGGACTCGTGGTCCATGCAGCTGCCGATGGAGTTGCCCTCGGAGCTGCTGCAACCACATCCCAAGCTGACGTTGAAGTCATTGTTTTTCTGGCTATCATGTTGCACAAAGTAAGTATTCAAGCACTTTATCTCCTCGCACTCGTCTTTATCGATCGATATTTGATGAATGGACAATTTACGGTATTATTTATTTTTAGGCACCAGCAGCTTTCGGATTAGTATCGTTTCTACTTCATGAGGGAGTGGATAAAAAGAGAATTAGCAGACATTTATTGGTATTTTCATTATCCGCCCCTTGCCTGGCGCTCATTACGTATTTTGGAATTGGAAAGGTACGGAAAGTACATGATTTTTGTCTTTAATCAATTAATATATCTTTTGAATTGATAACGAGTATCAGCAAAGTATGATAACTAAATTTTCGTGAATTTTTTTGCTTTGACACATGTCATTTAGAAAAAAAATGTTTTTATCTCAATTGGATATTAATAATAAAGATTTAACTCACGTTGTAAATTCCCTGAAACGTTAGAAAATTCAACAATTATGAACGTTTTACGAGTGAAAGAACATATGAAAATTAACTTAAACTTTAAAAAAATTCTACCATTACATCAAGTGGAAAATAAAATGTTCATCGATCCGACCGATTGTGCTTCCAGGAAACCTGTCGAAACTTCATATATATTTGTTTTTTTTTTTTAATACTCCAAACATTTTTGTCGCAAATTCCCGTAGAACTTATTGCCCAAGTGGATGTCGCAATCTCGAAAATAACGGAATTAGTTACCAAACAGTAATTAAATTTCCACCATTGCAATCATTGTTTTCAGGAGGGAAAAGAGACACTCAGCAATGTAAACGCAACAGGTCTTGCAATGTTATTCAGTGCCGGCACATTTCTCTACGTAGCAACAGTTCACGTTCTCCCAGAGTTGATGACGAGGAACAGTAACGCCTATTCCCATCTTCCGACAGCTGAGGGAGTGCCCGTCCCAGCAGCAGGCGGCCTGAGATTCAAGGAAATTGTAGCTCTAGTGGTCGGTTCATTTCTTCCTGCCCTACTCACAACAGGTCATCATCATTGACAAAAAGAACTCACAGTACTCGATTCCGCTGAAACTATCAGAAACTCGACACGTTGATAAAACCATAAAATCATCTGTTCTTAATAGTTTAGGTTTTTTCGATGGGTAAGGGCAACCTCGGGAAACTCATGAAATTTGTAAACGTCACATGAATTCAAAATTATTTTCTACATCTTCTTTGTACGTGTACCTGAGAGGTTTTTGATATATTGTTATTTTATTATCGTTTTATGATGCTCGGGAGGACAGTGTGTGCAGAATTGGGTAGTATATCATTTCAATTTAAGTATTATCCGATTTCTTTGAAGGTTACTCAACGGCAAACATTTCATATTCATCTTGAGTTAAATCGCCGATTAAACAAATATTTGATGAAGAATTGCGACGAATAATGAAAATTAAGAAATTCTATTAAAGAAATCTATTCAATACAACTAGTATTGATTGGAGTAACGGAATTACATGAGAAATTTATATTATCCACTCACTTTACAAGAATAAAAAATAAATAATTGAAAATTGTTTGAGGAAAACAATGATCTGAATAACTTTTCAGTGTTAATTCTGTTAGATTTTTATGGAAGTAGTGCCCAACTCTGCATGTCATCCTCATAGAAAATAAGTCTTCAATGATTCCACATAATTATGAGTTTTTACAGAATTTATTCTGCGAAGAAATCGCGAAAATCTATATTTTTGTTTCAATGGGGCTATGTAATTAAATACAATCATGTAGATAGAATAAGTTCAAATTATGTGTGAATACACTTGATTGGTGTATTTCGGGGACTGATTATTGCGAATACAGGGGAAGGAGCGAGTCCGACTATTTGGCTTTGCAGACGATGCAAAAATTACGATATGAGTGTAACATTCGTTTTAATGGAATGTGTATATTTTGTTGGAGTGCTGCGGATGACTGAAAATTAAAAAAAATAGAATACAATTTTGTCATCGTTTCAAAATATTTTATTTTGTTAACATTGTAATAATAAATTATTATTATTATTGTCTCATCTTCAACTGATAAAATTTGACAAATGAAACGTTCTTATAAAAAAATACGATTTGTAATGTTTAAACGTTTTTTTGGCTAATATATTGCGGGAGGGAATGGTCATTGACTTAATTGGGACAATTTGTTTAATGCACACACAAATAGTGAGTTAGGAAAACTAAAAAGTCATGATTATTTCAAAAAAAGTTTGGTTGATTTTCTTTAAATAACATATGATGTATGATTTCGAGTTCGGTTTGAACCCACGATCTTCAGGTTTCCAGTCTGATTCCTTACAGAAATGCCCAATTACTGGGTACAGTAAATAGTATTTTCATTGCACGTGCGTGTAATCACAGCGTTAACGCTCCACCAACTGAAGCGTAATCGGAGCTATTACATGCGGCGCTGCGCGCCGCATGTAATCC
>JAPYZN010000652.1:0-29499 GCA_030522865.1 Psyttalia lounsburyi
CTACATCCCATTCGGACGGGAGTAAATTCCCCCCGCCCCTTAAATTTCTAGGTTAATATTTCAGTCTATCGGGAAGTTCGTTACGAGGCTCGTCAAGGGGCGAATAAAAGAAAAAATTCGCGTTACGAATTGTGTTGAGAATTAGTCGGGAAGATAGTAGTTCAACGCAACAGCACTGGGAGCGAGCGTAGCGAGCGACCAACAACCCCGACCAATTTTTATTTTTGTTAAATTTTGCACACTTTGCGGACGGATCTCCACTTTTGAAAAATGCCATTGGAAAAATCCCCTCTCGTTTGTGTTTAGATTTCAATGAATATTCCTATTTTGAGATCTTCAATTCCCTCACGACGGGAATTAAATTATTCGGTATCTCGAGAAGCTCCTTCAATGAAAGAGGCTATGGTACAAGGGTTCGATCTCGTATTTCCTCAGCTCTCATGTAAATTTTGAGGTTTCTCGGGGCTCAGCAGATATCGGTAGATATAAGAAACGATTCAATAAAGGATTTATGATTTAATACAAGAGAAGTGCTCGTGGATTCTCTTCTGTTCGTTCGTTGAACAAATAATATCGGAGATGTATATTTTCTTCTGTTCTTCTACAATTGTTGAATTTTCTTTGCATTATTTTTATTGTGAAAAATCCAATGCAAATAGAATACTTAACAACAGTAGCAGGAGAAAATAAAACGGGCTCATGGTTACTTTAAACAAATTTTTGATCGCAGGAATTGATAGTTTCATATTCAGAATTTAAATATTTTATTGTTAGGTACAGTTGGGAGAAGTCCGCGCGGGTTTTTATTATTTTTACCGTTTTAGATTGTGGAATAGCTGTCGTGCAACTGTTGTTTGCAGTCATCTTCGTAAATTATAGCTTGTAGACCGCAATCCGGCCAACAATTGAGAAAAAAAATAATGAAGCAGGTGGAAAAACAAATGATTAAAGATTTTCAAGTCCTTAATCCTCACGCTCATCGAATAATCTCAATCACCAAAAAATGGGCAAACTAAACAGACAAAAAAAAATTGATAAACGTGATAATAATAATTTTTCTATCCCATATATTCATTCCCACTCCAACAAAATTGCGAGTGGAGGAAAATTGGAGCGCCATAGAGACCCGAATTTTATCATGTAAATTCTTTTCGCTCTTGTTTAATTTTCAATAGTGATGGGATCGGGGGGTGATTCCATGCGGGATGAAAAAAAAAAAAAATTCACGGGGAGAATCAAATTGGAGTATATAAATGCATATATTTTCGGGGATGATATTGAGCACGTGGAGAGAATGAAGAAAAAAGGAAGTGGAAATAATCGAGGAGAATGGAGGAATAAACTGGCTGGAAAATTTTCTAGTGTCAGGAAAATTATCATTGCGGACTCGGCAAAAAAAATTCATCTGAGGTTTTTTTTTTTCAATCCAGTGAACTCCCACATGATCCATATATATTTTCATTCTCCCAATCAACAAACACGAGCCCACCAATAAGGTCCACAAATAAATTTTCATTCTCTTACGTTGCGAAAAAATAAAATGCAAAAATGCAATTTAAAATTGTCTGCGATTTTAAATATTTTTTTCCAACTCCGTTGACCTCTTCCCGAAGGAACAATTGCCTCCCATTCCCAAAAATCAAATGAATAATTACAGAATAATTCCTCTCGAGATAATCTCCACCCTCTCCACAAGTGCATAAATAACGGAGGGGGGCAAGGGTTGGAGGAATGGAACGACTGCTGGACGGGAAGGGTGAGGTGCGGGCGGGGGGGTGGTAGAATGAAAAGAGCGAGAGAGGAAGTAGGAAGAGGGGAATCCTGGGAGTTGGGTTTGCACACACGAGAGAGCGGTATACCAAGCATAATCAATTTCACGTCCGACCGCGAGCTAAGCCGTCACGAGCCGTCCGATAATGGATGCACACGTTTATCACGCGGGCACGTACCACCAAACTCGATAATTATGCATGGGGCCCTACTAATTGAGGAAGATCGATGAGTTCGCGATGACAGCACCACACGTATCCCTCCCCCTCCCTCGCCCGCTCGTCCTCCACCACTAGCCCCCAGTCGCCCTCTTCAAACGACGGATTCTGGGATTGTTGGTGGACACGTGGAATTTAGTGGAGAAAATCAGTATGCCCAACAGATCCCATCATACTCCCCCCAAACTGTCTGTATAAACCGAAATTTCCACACCATCGTTTGCTCTAGTCGATAGTACAATCCCCGTCAATTCTGCCGTAATACTCATGTGTGTTTGTCGCTTGTTGTGTTACAGAAATGCCATTTACAACATCAGTCTTCATGATCTGACGGAAATCGCTGATCAGGTGAGTGATCTTGACAGTTATCCGGGGGGGATTTTGGGGGACTGGGGGAAATACAGTGGGAGAAAAAATTACTTCTGGCAATAGTCGCTCGGTTGATGGAGGAAAATATTCTCTTGTCAATTATTATAGTATATTTCTCACCTAGGGAGGAAAAGTAGACAAGTCGTCCTCACGTGCAAAATTACGAACCGAGCCGAAGGCGAGGGTTGTAAGGACGTGAGGAATGCTTGTCTGATTTTCCTCCCGAGGGTTGAATGCGATTTTTCAGCCGAAATGGGCGAAAGTGAGCGTTTTTAACCGAGCGAAGCGAGGGTAGAATGCTCACTTTCGGTCCGAGTAGGCAGAAAAAATCAGTTCGCAATCAGACCGAGAGGATTTTTAATTTTTTTTTGGGAATAGTAGGTTATTTTCCTCGGGACTTCTGTTACGAAATGTCTTGCGCAAAGAGCCCACTTTTTGAGCTCAATTTTTGATAGTCTCAAATAGTATATTTCTCACCTAGGGAGGAAAAGTAGACAAGTCGCCCTCACGTGCAAAATTACGAACCGAGCCGAAGGCGAGGGTTGTAAGCACGTGGGGAATGCTTGTCTGATTTTCCTCCCGAGGGTTGAATGCGATTTTTCAGCCGAAATGGGCGACAGTGAGAGTGAAGCGAGGTTAGAATGCTCACTTTCGGTACATGTAGGCAGAAAATTATCGTTCCGTCTGAAAATTGCGGAGGATTTTTGAGGATCAGAAAAACAAGAGTCAAGAAATTTTTTTGAATCGATGGACAATTTTTAGTAACTAGTATTTAATGAGGTCGTAATTATGTGTAATCGTTTGTATTCTCTGACGAAAAAATCATAAGCGATACCACAAAATTAATCAAATTCTGCATAAAATCGGCAAAACCGAATATTAATTAATACATAAACCATGGCAAGAATGTTCCTATCCTGCTGACAATCCCGACAAGTTCTTAATTAGAGAATTGATGTAAACATTATTCAAAAGCTCGTCAGAAATTTTTCTCCTTTAATTACCTGTCGAGCGATCGTCAGCGGCTTTTACTCCGGAAAAATTGGTATTCAAATGTCTCTGGGGATGATTTTACGATAGCGCATTATCGAATGGTCTGACGTCACTGCATCCCTGGATATTTCGATAATGGATTGATCAATCATAATTTTCCACTCGCAGCTCTCGATACTGTCCGCTAATTCTCGGTGTGTCAATATTACGTCGCAACTTAATTATTATTTACTTGATTTTTTTTTTCATTCAGTAACAACAGCTGACCCACTTTCCGCTTGGTTTGATGGATTCATATTTCCTCATAAAATTCTGGTACCGTAAAAATCTGATGATCCAAGTCGTTGCGACCAACGGAGGTTTCGAATTCTCTTTTTTATCCCCCCCACTGCCCCCCCCCCCCTTCAGAAAAAAAAACTGGACAAAATATCATACCATCTACAGTATTCAATATTGATTTGTCCCATGCATCCTCGGTTAATGGATGAAAATCCATTTTCCGAGTATCAAACAGAATCTAGAATATCATGGCTTTCAATCAGTATAGACTCACTTCTCTTTCAAAACTCCAATTCATGGGTTTTTTTTTTTTTTTGTGTGCTGGAGACGAGTTTTCGATTTGTGTGGGAAACAAGGGCGAGGCGAGTGCATGGGCAACCGATGGAGCTCGTCGAGCGGTTGCTGTGCGGAGAGAGACATTCTAATCGTGCAGAATATCTCGATCTCATTAACTTTTCAATCAACGAAAAAAAGACAGTCGCTCGGAATTACCCACAGCCGTCCCCAATTCTCTAATCTCCATTTTTATAATCGCCAAGAAAACTCGGAGGATACACTCGCCGTCAAAATAATCAGTGCATTTGTTGCGGAACTTGTGGTAATTTTATTTTTCGATGCAACTTCGGTAGCGAAATAGAAAAATTTTTCTTAGGTTGAATTTTCAATTATAAAACCCGAATCTCTATCTCAAGTGTTAAGCCACAATTTTCCTCAAAAGGCGCGCGAGAGGTGATTACAATTTTTTTTAAATTAAAATAATTTTTTAGGTGGAAAATGAATTTTTAAATTTCCTCAAGTCGCTCTCGTGGGCATCGACGGACTCCCTAAAAAAAAATCAATCTCCAGAATTTCCAAAAGCCCCCCTCAATTCTCCAATCTTCATCCTCCCCGTAATCACGAGGAAAACTCGAAAGAAAAACTCAACATCAAAGGAATTGATAAACTTTTAGTAAGGACATACGCTCCCCTAGAATTGTCAAATGCTCTATTTGTACGAGTCAAGGGCCCGTGGGATCGATTCGGGATTCTCATCCGGTGTTCCGGAAAGTGAGCGTCGAAACTTGGTAGCAGAGCGCGGAGTAAGACTTAATTAGTCTTGGGTAAAAGTTTTCTCTACTCTCTCTCTCTCTCTCGCCCCCCTCTCGCTCTCTCGTTTTACTTTAGCCTCGTGAGAGATTCAGGATTACACCGTCAACAAGCTTGTCGTGGCTAGCCTCGGTGAATCCCTCCGCCGGCAACACTCCCCCCTCTATATCTGTATATCCATTAAATATATAGGGTTAGGAAAAGCCGTGGCTTGTACGAATACCAGCGGTTGTGCGGAAGGAAAACGGAAAAGGCGCTTCCGGTGTATCTGAGGACGAGTCATTAAGAGGATTTTCTCAGGGAATCTACTGCCTTTTCTGTGGTAGTCTGATGTCAACGTAATGCTACCATTATGTACAGTTAAATCCACATGAGTTTAGTAATTAATTTGCAGTTGCTGGGTAAATATCGGACGTGGGTCCGGTGTTTTGGGAATGACTCGAGTGGGTTTTAGAGTGAGTTAAATATTTTATGGGATTATTTTGCCTCGGAGCTTTCGATTTTTTTAGATTTATGAGCCATGAACTTTGGGGGATTATCTACACAGCAAAAAAATTAGTATTTTCCCAATGAAATATTAGTTTTAATTCTTGTAAGAATCGGATGAAAAATAAAAATAATAGAAAAAAAATTTACTGATTACGGAATTAACTCGGAAAATTCAAGTGACAAGAAAAATCGCGAACAAACAAAATCTCCAATCTTCTCATAAATATCTGCGGTTTTGGTATAAATTCAGGAAAAATTCGCAATTGCAATCAGTTCAGTAATTAATCTACCCTCATTATTTTCTTCCACTCAAATCACTCGTCAAATTACTCCGACAAAATCCCTGAGAGCCACAAATTTCAGTGGAATAAAAATTGATTTATTTCTCACGCAATAAAAATTTTCCAAAATTTGGTATAAAAATTTTAATTAAAAATTCTCAAGTAAAAAATTCACATTCCATTCGACTGCACTTGATATTTGTCCCATGTCTCAATATGAAATATCATTAAATATTCAACAACAGTTCCCAGTGAAAAAAAAAAGCGCCAACGATCATGCCAATTAACTTCTCCATTTTTATTCAAACGAATTATCGAAAAGCCGTAAAGTCTGATCGCGAAAAGAATCTCCAGCATCTCTCAGATGCCTTCTATCGAATATCAAGACCGTAGTTATAGTGCAACGTTGCCACTACGCAGTGAGAGGCGACTCTGACCGGTCATTCACTCGTGGCGGGTTGTAAAAAAAAAAGGTTGACGTAGCGGGGCCCCCGTGAGCACACATTAAAGCCCATGATCCGATATTCCACACACTCAGCAATCGTCCGTCCTCCAACGACACGTGTTAAGACGGGAAAAATCATGGCGAATAAATAATGCGACTATTTACACTCGATTTTTATAATTTTTCTTATTAAAATAAACCGCAGAAAAGCGTCGGCGACGATTATCGACGTCTTCGGATTACTACTCGTCAATTTTGTTTCTTCACAGACTGTCATGGGAGCCGTTGATTACTCAAATGATATTAATATAACTAATGCAACTGGGATTAACAATATCTAATTTTTTTTCTTCAGAAAAAGTTCGTAAATATTTGTGAGATTTTTCTGAAATGTTGACAATTTTTCATCAACTTCTTTGGGCGATAAAAAAGT
Organism: Psyttalia lounsburyi; assembly: GCA_030522865.1. NCBI lineage: Eukaryota > Metazoa > Arthropoda > Insecta > Hymenoptera > Braconidae > Psyttalia > Psyttalia lounsburyi. Next base: position 6,364 of record JAPYZN010000652.1, read on the forward strand.
GTAGAAAGTGAACAGCATAAAATTCTCTTCTTTCATAATCTTCGTTTATTAATAAATAGGCGAAATCCCGTGGTGCGCACAAAAAAAACTATTAACAATTGTGAGAGCAGTGAGATTATGCCGAGTGAAAGCCTTTTCGTGGTTTTCATTCAGAATAACTAAAAAATAAATCAACACGCTAAAACAATTTCTCTCAGCGCGAATCGAAAAACTTATCGAATGAATTTAATCCTCTAGCCTATTGAAGCCTCGGGACGAGTGAATGAAAAAAAAGCCGAGGACCGAGAACCGCGGCTGGGCGGAGTGTGCAAAAAATCGGCGAAAAATAAACGAAACACTCCCGAGAAATGAAAAATCTCCGGAGTCAACGGAAAAGCATTTATCGCATTTATTCGTCCAGCACCCTCTCTCGTGTGCTGAATTTAGAAAACAACGTGGTGCCTGACAGCACATCACGTGTTTTGTTCATTCTGTCGTGACTAAAACTGCAAGCGTGCAGTGGCGCAGACGGATCAGGCTGGTTGGTAGGTGGGGAGATGGCGAAAATGAGAAAAACAGCGGATGGGTGGAGAGTCGAGAATGAAAGAGGACTGGAAAAAAAAAAGGAGGAAGGAGGTTGCAGCAGGAAGAGGAGCAAAGTAAAAAAAAAATGTATAGGTAGTGCTCGACGACAAATCCATTTGGGCGTGGGCCAAACCGTGACACCTTTGCGTCAATGCCGGGGACGTACGTAGCCCGCCCGATGACTGGCCCACCCATTGAGGACACTATCGACGTCACGAGAGCCAACTAATTGTATCGCCTTTCAATTGAAAATTCCTCAGTTTAATTGACGGCTGCAGTCGCTTTTGCAAATGGACGAGGTATTTTCAGCGGGTCCGATCAGTTTATTCTCGCGATTTCGGCTCATTTCGATGGCAATTTCATTTTTGCCGTCTAAACATGTCAAAAGATAGAAAATTCACTCTAGTTTACTCATTTTTTAAATTATCTCGAGAGTAAACTCGTTTTATTTAATTTCGTTCGGTAATAAACAGAGAGCGAACAACTATTGAGGCTTTTTACATTCGAAACACTAGAAATTTCGCGTCCGACCGCGAGCTAAGCCGACGTCACGAGAGCCAACTAATTCTATTTTATTTATTGAAAATTCCTCGGTTTAATTGACGGCTGCATTCGCTTTTTCAAATGGACGAGGTATTTTCATCGGGTTCCAATCAGTTTATTCTCGCGATTTCGGCTCATTTCGATGGCAATTTTATTTTTGCAATCTAAACATGTCAAAAAATAGAAAATTCACTCCAGTTTACTCATTTTTAAAATTATCTCGAGAGTAAACTCGTTTTATTTAATTTCTTTCGGTAATAAACAAAGAGCGAACAACTATTGAGGCTCTCTACATTCGAAACACTAGAAATTTCGCAATCTTTAATCATCAAACGTCTTAATTAAAGAGGGAAATTAATTAGGATCCGGTAAGACTCCGTTAATTTTAATGGGTGAAATCTCCGCATCTTCAGAATTATCTTGTACAGACTTTCTGCGTTCGTTCATTAAGTGATACATGTTCACTTACCGGAGCCGTATCATCTGCCGTTCTCTATTATCAATTTCCGTATTATTAGAAATAATTGCACACCCCGGCATTGGAACAAAGAGAATTTCTAGTTTAACTTTGTGGGAGCAATTCGACAATTGGAAAAGGAACTGGTATTTACCTCTCGAGGCAAATGTCACTGTAATAACATAACTGGCGGTCTCCTCCATCATTCGGGATATTCTGTTTTCTTTTAGTTTCACTGCAACTGATGGAGATTGAAAAGAATGGGTTTTGAGAGGAAAATTACGAAAAGAAAGTGAGTCGTCAGGCGAAAAAGGCGCAATGAAACTGCACTCGTTAATTATTAATTTAATGTCTCCTTCATTATTCATTTTTTTTTAATTATAACAATTTACTAATTTCATTGAAAGTCCCAACGAAAAATTCCCAATCCGGCGAAAAAATCAGTGGAAACTGCAAATTTGTCGATTTTTCTCTTTGGAAAAAAGACCATTTAATTATAAATATAATTTTTTTCAATCAAACAATTCATTCATACATTCAGGGAATTAATGCACTAGTGCTCTCGTTAATTATTAAAACCAGATAAAATTTAAGCAAACTTCCAATGGAAGCAATCAATTAAACGACTAGCAAATAAATAATTTCGTTGTAATTAAACTCAAATATTATTTTCGAAAACGTATTGATGGGGATATATGTTCCTTTATTGATGAAAAATCGAATAAAGCCAGTTAATTTATCAAATTACTCAACAAAATCGACAATGAATGATCCGTGTCTGACCGCAGCCGATTTACCTACTGATTTTTTCCTGCTCCTACCGTGGAATTTTATTTCGTTAATTATCACAATTTTTTTAACGATCGCACATAAAACTGGCAGAGCTTATCTCCTCCGCTACGGACAGCTGCATAAAAACCCAATTACCGAAAAAAAAAAAAAAAACTATCACCCGAATAAAACTTTTCAACGTCGTCATTTCTGCAGAATAAGTAAGAAAAAATTAACAATGTCTGCGCCACTGTTTCCTCCCTCGGATTACCCACTACGGTATCCACGACGTCTTACATTTCTCTATGCTTCCTGTCTCATTGCGACCAGCGCTCCCGAGTGCATTATAATGGCCAGGGAATGTTATGTATATATAAAAAAAAAAAGAAGAAAATTTGAGAATGTCTTGGGGAATTATTTCTCTCCGTTCGCTACAGTTAATTTACTCTGCATTTTAGAGCCCCTTCAAAAATCCATACTCCCCTTTAGAGCACATCGCGAATTAACAATTGCCCCAACAACTAATCAACAATTTATGCGAGCTTTGTCAATAAACAATTGAGAATAAACCAACTCCTCGTTCACTTAACTGAAAAAAAAACAATTCTTTCGACAGTTGCTGTCATTATATTCCAAAAACAATTCCCCTCGTCCTAATAAATAATTCATAGTAGTTAATAATAAATTTTATAACGAAATATACTTGAAAAGAAAATTGTCTGCGATTATTCGAATTTTTTTGCTGTCTTCGAATGAAATGAACGATTGCTTTTGCAAAATCGTTACGTCGCTTAAAAAAATAGTTTTTGGAGGAAAAAAAATTATGAAAAAGTGGTTTCCATTTGCGTCAACTCGGAGAGATTTCCCCCCGAGAACAATGAATTTCATAATAATAAAGAATTTCACTGCTGGGTGAAGTTTGACAACTTAAAAAAAAATAAACAAGGAACGAGAGGAAGAGGAGATTAAATAACATCGGAGGTTTATTGAGTGTTGGTTCACCATGATGGACATAAAATGAACGTACAGTCAAAAGAGCCGAGAATTATATGTAAAAGCAACAAGACATACCGTTATAGGAAGCCAGCCCTCTCTGTTCCGCAAAGCCAGAGCGCTCGTGAATATAGTTATATGTACCAGGCTCAAACTGTACTCAGTGCTGCAGTACTCTGCATGGGGGATACCCCAGCATTACCAGTCACGCGCCGTCCATCCATTTCCGTTAAATGTCCGTACGTCAAAGCCGGGGGACCTTCCAAGCGCAAATTAAATCTATTCACTGTGTACCTCCCCCCCTTCCAAGTCTACTCACTCCAGTTTGACTCGGTGAAGCTCGTTGTGCTTTTATCATTATTTATTATTAAATTTTTGCGCGAACCGAGGGCACTTTATGCTGCCAGGAAACACGATATCGGCAGCCAATCTATCTCCAGGAAATTATGTTTCTTCTGGGGGTTGATTTTTCATGCAAATTCCGGGCGAAGTGGGTGGAAAGTGCCGGCTGCGGTGAATTTCTACGGCTTTGTTTTTTTTTCCCCGGGAAATGTTGCGGAACGCGTTTGGATATTGATATAGATAATGTTGAGACAGTTGTAGTTTTTCTCCTGGAAATTTTACTCGAGCTGTTGGGTGTTGAAGAGAAATTAGAGAGGGATTATTTTATTCCACGAACACTTTCCTTATTTAATCCAAAAAATTTTATTTGATAGTTTGCCCGAATCTCCGGAAATATCGCCCTCTGACATTTGAATTAAATTAACTTTTTGGGGCAGTCTGGAATGGGCAATTTTCTTTATCGACTGCTTAAGTTTTTCACTAAAAAATCGAAAGTTCCTCGTGAACTAAACAAATTCATGATTTTTTCCCTTAAACTGGCGAAGTTAAATGAAAATCCGATTGTAATCACTCGCTTCGATATGAATATTAATTCTCCACAAGCCATTACTTAACTAATAATTTTTCCAAAATTTTTCAACAGACCAAAACAATAATTTATTTATTCCAATCAACCAAGCCCAGTATTACTGCCTCAAAAAATCCTGAAAATCCAAATTTATTTAGAAATCCTTGCACTTCTGTTTTAAATAAATTGCTAAAAAAAATTGTAGTGGAAATTCCAACTCCATTATCTCTCTTAGCCTACTCGACATGAAAAAAACAACTGATTTAAAAAAAGCCAAAGCATTATTTCCCTTCCCCTTCCAGACGCTTTGTCGCCTCGGGTTCACCTATTTTCGCCTGTCTCGCCTGACAAAAGAGATAGACGTGGCAAATTTAATCTATTTACCGTATAAAGGCTGCTGGCAGCGTGTTACATGTACGGTAGAAGCCCATTTATGTGTACATAGTTTTAATACGAACAAAGTAATGGTGTCTCTGTTATACGTATAAGCACGAGAGCAATTATTCCATGCCATTAGTCAGCCCCTTTTGCCCAGTATTCCTCTGCAGACCCAACGCAATGTATCTTTAACGCCCCTCCCGTCAAGATAGTGATGGTGGTTAATGTACTGTCTCGTGTGCATCTATCAAGTGAAAATAAAAAATTGCCAAAGTTTTCTATTGATTTTTTCAATCGATTTTTGGATACGCTTTTATTAAACTGAGAAAAGTGCTTTTTTTTTTTGACAGGTTATGAATATCAAAATATTCTCGTGTAACAATTACGTTTTTGGCAACGTAATTTACGCGGCTTACGGAAGTGGAAATGATTTCGAAAGTAATCGAGCAATTTTGAAAAATAATTACGGAAATTAGGAAATTTTTCCAGGGGTTTTGGTTCTTCCAATTCCGCAATTTATTATCTCAATCTTGTATTTTTTGAGATTAAGATCGTAATGATAATTGCAAAAACGGAAACGGTGAAATTTCACTTTTATCATTGATCAATTTGTTCAATTGTTTTTTAAACGTAAATTAAAAATAGACGGAATCAATTGTCCTCGAAATTCGAAAAAAATAGAAAATTTCTTGAACGACTTTTTTTCACTCAGTGTCAAATGTTTTGATCTGGAAAATTTTTAAGTCATACGTTTTTTAAGAGACGTAATTACGTGCAGATTTAACAATTATTTGCAGCTCCACGAAACTCTTAATAATATGCGAGGATCCAACCGAAAATTGTCCAAAATTTTCAACTGAGAGGACTTGAGTCATCTCGACGTTCAATTTTCAAGTTAAATTGTAAAATTCAAATGAGTACAGCAGTTTGAAAATCGTAATATTTGCCTTATTACTCCAGTGGGAACTCCGCTCGATAGCAGAGTCGCAAAAATATTTTTTTTATGAAAAACGGAAAAGCGTCGATTGACCCTATTAAAATTTTTTCAAGTGAAAGAAAAATTATTAAAAAAGGTCTTGACCTGGCCATTTCACTGTCCAATTTTTTTTCATTATTTTTATTGACTTATTCCCAATTTTACATTTTTTATCTCTCAATAGTTAACCCACCAGGCAAAAATAATTTTTTAAAAAGATTATAGAAATTCCTCGGACATCGGGTTTATTAATAAAAAAAATTCATTCAGTAGTCATTCTCAGCGTTGTCACTCTTCTCTTAACTGACAACAAGATTGACAATTCGAGTGCGAAACTGTGTCCGCACACGAACCCTCGAATGCATGCGCAGCAAAACGTCATTCCAGTAATTGAATCGACTTCTTTGATTCAATCACTAGGTAAATATGTTTACGCTTATACCAATGATTTTTTTGATAATTAATCAGTAGCCTCCTTAAAATTTTTAGTGAATTAAAAATTTAAAAAAATTGTCGCTCCAATTCTCAAAATATTTGATAAAATTTTCGCTGTCATCAGGTCCTAAAAAATTGCAATTTTTTCAATATTCCAAAATTCCACAGATTTTTCAGGAAATTCAGTTCTTGCCGATAATTAATAATTTTCTTTCCGGAATTTTGGGGATCAGGAGCATTTTCCAAACTTCCCGTGAATTTACAAAAAGGCAAAGTACATTACGGACTCCAATGAAAAATTAACAATATCGCGGATAATACACCGAAAATTCGCCGAAACTTGCCTTTAAATTACAGAAGGGCCGATTGTGCGTTAAAGTTTGGGTATACCGCAGAGACACGAGTTTAACATGGTAAAATTGGGAAACGTTGGGTGGTCGTTGGCTGAGCCGTGGGGGTAGGGGTAGAAACTGGAGACTGAACCGGTGAAACCCGTGTATAAGCCGTTGAATATTCAGTGCGATTTTGTGGTTTAAACTTTTAGAGCCGGTTGGGTCTCAGCCTCGGCTAGGCGACGAGCATTACGCTCCTGTGCTACCGGTAGTATTCTAATTAGGAGACGTGCGGGGGGGAAGGAAAACCCACTTTTGGGTGGCTGAGTTGTGAGCGACAGACGGTAGGGCCGTACAGTGAATTAAAAAACACATTTTTCCCCCAGATTTTTTTTCCCCCTGTTTTTTTTTTGCTCCTGTGGTTTTCAGGACGGATGCAAATGTTGCGAATTTTTAATACGCGAAAATGGAGTTAAAACGTGAACGAGTAATTTTTCTCTCCCGGAAAAATGAAGGGAATTTGGGAACGGGAGGTAGTGATTAATTTATTATTTTTTTATAAATAAAATATTCGCAAAAATTTTGTTATTCCTCGTTTTATGGAAAATGCAGGTTTAACTTCACAAACAAACGGAGATTTTGGAAATTTGATTTTAGGAGACGCGGTCGTGTCATGCGCCAAGTATATGTCTCGTCCCGAGTCGCTTTCCTGTCTCCGTTCCCTCAGTTCGCGATCACCTTCGGCCCCAACTCAATTAATTCCTCTGACAAGTCAACCCAGCAATTAATTTCCATCTTTTCCAATTTTCAGAGAGTCCAGTGGTCGAGTACAGGTGCCCACCGAGAATTATGTTACCTGAAAGGCCGCAGTGACGACGACTGTCAGAATTACGTTCGTGTATTCGGACGTCAGGGACCAGATCAGTTTCTGGCATGCGGAACAAACGCCTACAAGCCCCAGTGTCGGCAATTTATCGTGAAAGTGAGTACACATGACTCCCCTTTAATTAATGAACTTGATAATCAAAGTTGGCCCCTCATATCGCGTACTACGCCACCACCAGACTCTAATGGAGATTGTTGGTTGTCTCGCGCTATTTGCCGAAGGAAAATTCAGAAAAAGCGACAACTTCAATTTCCCTTCCTCTATAAATCAAAATTTTGTTAACATTTTCTTCCTCCACTTGTTTCGTTCATTACATCGAGCCCGGGGTTTCATTTTTCAAAAATTGAAATTTGATAACAAATTTTTTGAACCTCCTCAACGTGTCTCCAGCGTAAAAATGAAAATTTTCTAATTGACCTCATTTTTCCGTCTAATTGCGAATGTCAAGTCCCGAAATTTTCCAGAATGTTGTCTGCAATTCGTAGCAATTTTTAAAAAAGTATGCAATCAATTATTCTGATTAATATTAATTTTCAATGGACTTTGAACTGTCGAACTGCGAATGTCGATGAAATCCGGAAAGAACCGTTAACTTGAGAATTCTCAATCTTTATTTCCAAATTTTGTGATTTCTCCGTTTTTCCGACGCTTTTTCCCCTCGTTAATTTTGATTATTACGTCAAGTCAGAGGCCCCAACACTAATGGAATACCCTGGGGAATTAAAATGTCGTCGGTGGGCTGTTGTATATGTTATCGAATTTTCGTCGTGGCATGTCGCAATTCAGGACATGAATCGTGGATGTTAATTGAGCGACGTAACACAGCGCGCTAGTTCACACAATGGCAGAGCCCGGGGCTACCGAACAAAAAAAAAACAAAAAAAGAAGAATGAAAAAAGAAAATTAAAAAACGAGGGATGAAATATATTTCGTTAATGGAGATTGCCACCGCAAATATCTGACAATCTCTCTGTCATCCCTTTTTCCTTTTTTTTTTTTCGAGTTTTATTTTACGTTGGATGTCGATTAATGACGCGTGGGAGTAAATTCCTTTGCGGTGGTAAGCGGAATACATGCAATGGTGGAATAATATTTGATATTTTGGGGTGGCATATGAAGCAGATTGTTTTAATGAGAGGACATGAATGCCTGCAGTTTTTATTTCACGGCTTTTTACAGAAATAAATGTTTTCCGAGCTCGTTAAAAATTACATTTTCCATTACTCCATGCAAATAAAATATTTAAATCGATGGACAATTTTATTAGTATCGCTCATGAATGATCATTCAAAAGATTTCCAGCCGTTGAAATCAAATGAATGGAGAGCTAATAATAAAGAAATCTAATGGAACTCTATTTTTAGAGAGTCACGAGATGCCTCTCGAGCGAAACAATTCACGTTTCATTGACGGATTTGATCGATGGAATCGTTAAAAGCTCGATTCGTCATTAATATTTTCAAAATTGAGGGGATGTTGTCGATCACACGAAATATGTCAATCATTTTATTTCCGAAAATGGGTCGTTTTAAATTTGAGAATAAAATTCTCAAAGACGGATGATCATTATAACGTCAATTTGGTTTTGATACTGTCGTTATTTCCAAAGTCGTCAAAATCTCGGTAATCCGAAAATTCCTGTGGATAGAAAATGATCAAACTCTCGGTTGAATATAGTTTATTGGCAACGCAAATGGAATGTTTGAGATTGAATCAAATGAATGATAATGTCAACCTAATTTCGGCGAAATCCAATATCTGGGACCTGAGTCTTACCAGATATTCTGAGAGCGTCGACCATCAATTTTTCTCACACCTGTCCGTCGCGTCCGCAATTACTCCGTCGATAGTCAAGTATTTCCAGTGTAATTGCGTCGGCACTGAAAGAAAATGTTGGAAAACAAAATAATTCAGGTCAATTGGGTAAAATATTGCAAACCCTTGAGATGTGAGGATAGGAAGAGACGATAGACTGCAAACGGAATAACGAGAATCGATGAAAAGCCAATATTTAAGCACTTGAATGAAATATCGAGCATCATCTGAGCGTCTTTTCAACGAGAGCTTTCTTTTCGAGTGGTTGCAGAGGGACGCTTTCTTAAAAACTTGTTGCCTACTTGTGTACAGGCTGGAACGAGGTAATGGTACCTTGTACTTGTCCTCTCAACCTGAAGTATTCTCAGTGAGGCGGTATGTGAGAACGCGAATCGTTCCATCTTTGAGGGCGCTTTTCTCGCAATACCTTTCGCGCAGTCGACAGAAATGCGAGCTCCGGTACGCAAATAATTAAAAGAAAATTGTAATTATGATGAACAATTCCCACAAAAGCCCTCAATGCAATCCTCAATCCCCTTCACGTATCAATTAATTAATCTCCAAAATTTCTAAACGTAAATTCCTTTCTCATGATTCCGGAATTAAGTCCCTGAAATATTGAATAGTCGTCGGATATTCATGCAAGACCGTAAAGAGAATGATACTGTGTACCATTAGAAGGGAATACCAAAGCCGGAATTGAAAAATAAATAAATAAATCGAAGTTTGACAAAGAAAAGAAATCAAATTAAATTAAAAGAAAAATGGGAAATTCAATCGGTAATCAATAAAAATAGCACCTCCAAATTTTCTTTCCTGAGGGCTGAGGGTAAATATTGATTTTGTTTATTTTGAGTCCTGGGAATTGATTTTTAGTGGCAAAATTTTGCTGCCTGAAATTAATTGATTACGTCATGGCATGAAATTAATCATTTTCCCCCTCATCTTCCCTTCGGAAGGCGTAGAATTTTATAAATTTATATCAATTCGATAATATTCAGGGGAACGTGTGATCCTACAAATCTCTCGAGCCCTTAGAATCGCCAAGGGCTGGGAATTGACGGGGGCGCGGCTGGTGTGAACCCCACGAAACCGAGTCCAACTCAATTTTACCATTGATTAACCTTCGTCATACTGCCTAACGAATTAATTCATTTTCCCATAAAACTCCATTCCACCTCTAATATATACCAATCATCATAAATCATTTTACCCACTCATGACAATTATTTTCAATACCGGATGAGCATTTGAAGTTGACGCAACGAGTGATACCGAATATCCCCTGAAAAATAAAATCCCATTATCAGAATAATCTAACCGCCCTCACAAATCCATTAACTCCCCAAAATCCGCAGGCATTTCCACAAATGCCCTTTTCCCATAACAAATTCCCGAGCCCATTATTTACATGATTCCGTAATTCAATCAGTGAATTATTGAATATAGGAGGAGGAGGTGGACCGTAATGTTCGATGATATTAGCAATTGAATCATAATCCAAACGGCAGCAAGCTGTGAGCCACATCAACGCAGCGTTGTGCATTACCACCCACTGGCATATACACACACATCAAACATTTGGGGTTAACTCTCCCACCCCCGGCCCCTCGCTCACTCCAGCCACCTCCTTACCCATGAGGTTCAATGCTTGGTTAGGATCGATTGCCATCCGCCGTCGAAACCTTCGGAATTTCCAATCCATCTGTATGCATTATGTGATCCTTATGTATACACATATGTGATGGCACGTCTTCAGCTGACATACCCCCCCCCCCGCCCCCCCTCCGTCCCCTCGCCCCCGCCGCTGAAGTGAAATTCATTCGTGGGCTTGGAAAAATCCGGGGAAAACCAATTGCTCCACACCTGCGGTGATGGATCATCGAATTTTGAGAGGAGTTTCAGTGAATTATGAGGCGAGAGGTTCATATGTCGCAATGGGAAGTGCAATCGCGAGGTTTTTACTTGCCAAGAAAAACTCCATGAGATATATATAGGGAGGAGAACATTGAATATTGCGAGTGAACACTCGAACATGCACTCGAATGCGCAGTCAGTGAGCTCTCGAAAGAGAATCCATTTTCTGATAATCGATTGTTTCGATTGTAATATCCTGGCCTGGACTATATGCAGTTTTCCCCTTATACTAAAGGAACTGATGCGGTATTGTCGTATCGGTCGACACGATTCGATAATCGATTTTTTTAAAATCGATTTATTGATATAATCGATGTTTATACACATCAGATCCGGTCTAACCTTCAGAGCGCTTGGCGTGCGACGCGCGTCTTCTTATACTAGTGCAGAACAAAAGTCGAAGGTGCGAGATACGATTAATCGATTATGTGACTTATCGATTAATCGATGCTCGATAATTTATGCTGATGTTATGGACAAAGAAAACATTATAAAAATTATAATGTTCGTATTAATAATGGGGGTACTTGAATATCGAAGGTGCGAGATGCGATTGATCGATTATTTCACTTTTATCGATTAATCGATGCTCGATCATTTATTCTGACATTATCGACAAAGAGAAAAAATTATAAAAATTATAATGTTCGTATTAATAACAGTATTTAAATGTCGAAGGTGCGAGATGCGACTGATCGATTATGTCACTTTTATCGATTAATCGATGCTCGATAATTTATTCTGATGTTATGGACAAAGAAAAAAATTATAAAAATTATAATGCTCGTATTAATAATGGGGGTCTTTAAATGTCGAAGGTGCGAGATAGGATTGATCGATTATGTCACTTTTATCGATTAATCGATCCTCGATAATTCACTCTGTAATGAACGGAGAGAAAATTATTTTAAGTTCTTCATATTTACCTTCAATTAAGACATTCCCAGAATTTTATGGGATTAGGAGTGAACCGGTTGAACGAACAATAAATATTTCTCTTCTGATTTTGCCTGCCCCCTCACAATTATTTATAATAAATGCCGATCAAATTTTTCGACTTGCAGAGCCCGAGTACCTTAAATCCGCCGAGCCGTTGACTGCAGTTAAATTTTCAAAAACTCGATCATTTCTATTTTTCCACAACGAAAAAGCAAAATCCTTATCCTCTGGTCTCAACATTTCTCCCATCCCTCGGGATTATCAAAGGTATTTCCGGTTTCATCAAAGTAAAATACTTTTTTTCCGCTATCGTGCTCTTTTTTTTCAGCAAGAGTAAGCCAGATTTATGGAGATTCGGCCTATCGCTGAATCGTATATTTTTTTTTTTAATGCCGAATCGTCCCCAGGATTATGTGGGTCATACGGGGCGACTGCAACCCCCTCGCTTTTTGCCGGTGTAATATCGCGAGTGAGGTCCGCGCCAAGCTGTCGAGAGAGATCTCCACGGATACGGAAAAAGGCGGGTTTGTCGAGAGGGGGAGGATTTTTTGGACTAAATCTAGCAGGAATGCATTCTGGCCGAGTGCCAACTAACCTGACGCTTGCCATGGCTATCCCACGGATCCCTCTAATACCCCGGGAACATCGACTATGTGATTCGCACGTTACCCTTTCCCACCCAGCCCCCACACCCCCCGGGGTCCGTGCCCCCCTGCCGCCGCCGCTTGCCGGCGCCTCAGCGACATAGGTAGACCCACTAACATGTGCTCATGGAGGCGTTGTGTGTGCACGGTTCCGTGCATGAACAAGCTGAGGAGACAGATATATCCATTATCAACATACCTGAAGGCTTCAGTTCAATGAAATGAGCGAGCTAATTCACACTGAGCGGAAAATGTAATTGCATGTCGAGGCATATGTGTATGCAGGATGATATAATGCCAGTCTTTTTATTCTAGTTTGGAGGTTCGTGAGAGTCATTATGATGATAATGGATTTAATGTGTTGAACAATTGCGAATAAGTTCATTCAGGAAAGTTTTAGAGAGGATTTATTTTTTTTTTTGGGGAAGAATTAATTGAAAATTCGGGTTTTTAATTTTTGGAGGAAATTTTGAATGTTTAGAGATGATAGATCTGAAGGCTTCAGATCAATTAAATGATCGACCTGATGTATATACTGTAATTCACGAGGCTTATGGAAAGAGGAGGATATTATGTAGTTTTTAAATTTTAAATTGACGGGTCGTGGGAATTATTAGAATGATAATGGATTTAATGTGTTGAACATTTGCGGATAAGTTCATTCAGGAAAGTTTTAAAGAGGATTTTCGTTTTTTTTGGGGAAGAATTAATTGAACATTCGGGTTTTCCATTTTTGGAGGAAATTTTGAATGTTTAGAGATGATTTATAGATCTGAAGGCTTCAGATTAATTAAATGATCCACCTGATGTACATAATGTAATTCACGAGGCGTATATGTACAGAGGATGATTTTATATGGTTTTTTAAATTTTAATTTGGACTTGAAAGGAATTGACTGGAAATTTTGACTTGACTGGAATTGTGAAGCTTCAATGATAATATTATTTTTAAATTGCGTTCAAGTATAATATTCCAAAAATTTCCAAGAGCCACATCCAGAAACTCAGAGAAAGCTGATTCAGCTGAGAAGACAGCCCCATTCATTGTCAACATATCTGAAGGGTTTACGTTAATTAATTGAGCGCGCTAATTCATACTGCGCGGAAAATGTAATTGAACGTAAGCATATCCGTCTGCGGAAAATGATATAATATGTTTTTCTAATGTAGCTGAGAGCTCCACATTCCAATGGAGACAGAGGAATTTATTTCACAAGTTGAGCAGTCGGGGATCAGCCGATTCATTGAATTTTCGAGTGGATATCTCATCACCGGAATATTCATCTCAATTAATCTACATTATTAAGATCCTAATGAGCTTCAAACAGATTATTCCTGCTAATTAGCGGACAATGAGGCGTGAACATTTAGTTCCAAAATTAATTAAATTTTCTTTCTAATTGCAAACCAGTCGAAACGTTCAATTTCAGAGCTAATTATTGGAAAACGTCACTAAATTGATCTCCATCGTTCTCTCGCCTGTGAGCATTCCCCCCGGATTTGACGCGCCGAAAAAAATCGAATCGCATATTCTCCGTCGCGACGTAAATAAATAACAACGGGGAGGGAAAAAAAAGCACGTGAAAAGTCGAGAGTTAAGTTGATCCGGTGCACAAAGAGATTTATTTCCTCTGGGCATAGCCCGTAGCTCTCAGCTCTCGACAGCCTTCCACCGGAAGCTCGTCCTTGTCCACTGAGTAAAAGTCGGCTAGACCATAGTAGAAGTCGAAGTGGGTGGAGATGGTGGGGGGTGGAAAAGCTTGGTTCGCGGTAGATACACACGGAAAGGAAGCGGACACCTAGGGCACACCGAGAGTAACGAAAAGGTGAACGTGCCCAGCATAAATCGCAAATAACCGTCCGTTTCGGTTCGTTTCGGTCCGTTACCGGTTGGCTATTCGCTTCCGCCGGAACCAACCAACACCCCCTTTACCAGTGCTCCAGTATGTGTGTGTGTGTGTGTGTGTGTTCTTGTGACGTGGATAGCGCGTGACTGGATCGACTGATTGCCCTTTTCCGAGATTCATTTTTCTCTTCCGTGAGGGAAAATTCCTATTTTCCGGCATTCCCGACGGGGGAGGGGGCACATGTAGTTGGTGTTCCCGGTGATTTTATGATTATTATGGTATTGGATGAGGGAAAAAGAGGGCGGGCGAAGTATGTCGGGTTGAGGAAGAGGAAATTCCGAGGATGAAGTCCTGAATCTTGAAGTTTTTCCGATCGCTCGATAAAAGTATTTGATTTTTTTTTCTCGCTATCCAATGGAAAATTTGAATTCTTTTATTCACTTGGGCGCAACTTTTTTGGGGAAGTAATCCCGGAAAATTAAAATATTTTAGGACTTTCATTATTGAAGCCGAGTCGGAGGAAAACGAGGAGAGACCGCATCGAATTTTATTTTCTGTTGAGAAAATTCCAGAATTTGAGCAAATTTGTTCGCGATTTTTTTTTCAGTAAACCTCGGGGCTTTTTGACGAATAAAAATGCCAGGTCGTTAAATTATTTTTTACGATGGCGACTGGAGGAGAGCTCGAACTCAATTAGAATACATTCCCCTCAGCGTTGTTTGATTACCGCTATCAAAGATAACGGCACGAGAAGAGATTCTCATAATGTCCACCAATTCTCGATTTTCTGAATCATCGATTACCCCCTGAAATTGAATATTTGCCCGGAGGAATTTTCATCTCATAATAATCAAGATTATTAAACACTTTTTCGCACACATCGACACACGTGCAGAGAAAAATATTAATCTAATCTTTGGTATTCAATATGAGGGGGTGCAAATAAGCCCACCTGCGATATTATGGAATTCAATGTAATTAACCCCAGAAATATCCTGGGGGATATTTAAATACGGTCTGGTGAGATATAATAATTTCGATTAAAAGTTGAAATCAGGTCGTGGGGGAGGTGTGAGCTCACAGGGAAAAGCGGGAATATTTCAACCCAATTCTCCCCATTCTCGAATACAGTCTATAGCGAGAGTGGGGTTAGCCAATCGAGCTGAATAGCACGGATGCATGTTAACTGAAAAGGTGCTAAAGCCATATTTTAATAACACCATGTGCATTTCCATCCTCATATTCGGGATATTAATGGCATGTTTAATTCGTGTAAGTGCTTTCAACTCCATTGACATTTCGTTTGTCCAATCCGTGGCTTATTAATTACTGAAATCATACGAAATCACTGACAATCATCGAACAGAGAAATACAATTTATTATTACATATTTTATATTAGTTCTGACAGGTATTGTTTTAACAACGGCGTTGTTGCGCAACTTCTGTTAATTTTCAATAAAAAAAATGAATATTTACTGCCAATTCTCCGGCATTTTCCATAAAATTTTTATGAAGAATTGACAAATCTTAAAATTATTACATAATTCAAACCAAATGAATTTCGAGGGGAATATCCGAATTTTTATGCCTCTAGAATCCATTTCTCTCGATTTTAATTACTGCAGTTACTATTCTTAAAATGAAAAATAATAAAAACCGGGGAATGGACAAAAAATGAACGACTGAATTTGCCAATCGCCAATTATTTATTCACATCATTCAAAATATTTATTTTGCCCGCTGCCAATGGAACTCGGCCATTGTATGAAAAAAATGGTGGCACTTTTTAACTTTACCCAATTATCACCGAAACTACCCTGGGAAAACCATGAAATATCGGCTCACTAATGCGATATCGCCCGATGAAAATTAAAAAATGGGTCAGCCCGTTGTGATTTGTTGTGGGATAATACATATTACATATTCATGCTGTAGGCCCAGACACCAGCCCGAAGAGGAGCGGGTGGCGGCGGGGGGGGGGGGGGCGGAGGGGGGGTGAACGATGAAATTTGAACCATCGCATGGCTGGGCAAACACTGTGGGTGCAATTGTAGCCGATAGGTATGCGGACATATCGCCCCGGTCGATCACTATTCGCTCGATTGCTCCGCATACCTTAATACCAACGGTCCACCTTATGTATTAAACACCTATGCAGCTATCGTTAATCATTAGTTAGATATGTGTAATTAGAGTTGATTAATCAGTCGGATAAAGTGGGTCACGCAGCCACTTTAGGAACTGAATAAAAACATCGGGAGAAAAATTTGCGAAGTGATTTTGTTTATTGACATGGAGTTATTAATTTATTTCCCGGGAAAACTGGAGAATTTTCCCGACAACCGGGAAATTTTGTCAATTTTTCCAGAGCTGAATTTTCGAAAAAAAAAAGAAAAGTGCGCCCCAGTAAAATTTGTTGACTCGTCGGTAGTTTTTACTGAAAAAAATCGAGGCGACGATCTCGCGATGGGATTAATATTTTGTCGCGAAATGGAAAATAGGAAAAATTAAATCCTACATGTCTGAATGGAAAATATTCAACAACCTCCCCACGTACTCCGTAAAACCACAAACGTCCCCGCAAAGCCCACCCTTTCCAGTTATCAATAAATTCCTCAGTGTCTACTTACCCTTAAAAAAAACCTCTTCAACTTGAAAAAGTTGAAGGTGAGAGCCATAACGGTCCATTAGTTCGCGCGACAGTGGCAGAGTCCAATGATATACGTTACTTGCGAAAGAAAACCGATAAGATTCATTCTTTCCTTCTTGGCTTGCGGTATACCCACTCTTCTGCCAGCCCCTATCCTTTTTATTCCCGGAGAATTGATGCGACAGGCCTTTCAAGATCTTCCCAATTTATTTCCGCAAATTTTCATCCAACAAAGCCCTAAATTTTATGAATAACGAAGGGACAATAAATGAAAGAAAAAAAATTGAAAAAGAAAACACATCATTGTTCTTTGCAAACGTATAAATAAAGTGGAGTTCATTTTCTGGAAAAAGTTTTTAGCACCCTAAAGTGAACCACTGGTTTCCACAAAACAGGAAGAGCTTTGGGTGTTGCACGGATTCAGTGCAGAGTGTTGGCATGGTTATAACTACCGGTGGTTTCGTTAACTTTTCAAATTAATGATAATTAGGTGAAAAGTTAAGAAACTCAAACACACGAGATAACGAGTTTTAACCAAAAACTCATGCTGCGGTTGGTCTTTTTATCCTCTTATTTACCTCACACATTCTCACCTTCACATTCCCATACAGTTGGATTAACATTTTAGAAAGCATTCGTTCCAATTGTTTCCCAAGAATTTAAGCGATTTATGAATCACCGAGGCGCCAAATAATTACTTTAATTCCCAATTTTTTTTTAATCGTAAAATGTGGGAAAATAAATGAGAAACTGAGACGAGATTTTTTGCCAATTATTCCCAGATTCATTGAAATTTTGGGTAAATTATTAGTTTCTTGGCGAGATTCTACGATTTTATCCCTGAATTTCAATTGCTTTTCTAGCTCTGAATTATTTTTAATTAATTACTCTGAAATTTGACGTTTTTACAGGTGCGGAAAAATTTCCGCTGACCCATATTCTCTCCACATCTGCACTTAGCAAACAAAAAATTGTTTTCACCCTAAAAAACATGCTGTCATATCTCTCCAAGCACTTGACCAAAATAGGTCGCTGGGGTGTGTTTTTCGTCTGAAGTTTCCCCCCCCCCCCCATTCCGCAATCCTCCCCCTGGAGAGCTCATAAAGTCCGCAATACCCAGAGAATTTCAATAATTTTATGAACAATCGTAATTTATTATCCCAGCCGATTGATCGCCTTTCGAGTAGACGCCCATTACCCCTAAAAACAATCTCATTCAACCCCCAAAATAAATTGCATTCACTAATTGTCACTACCAGTTAAAAAACCATCCCCCAAATGGTCAGAATTCCCCCAAAAAAATCGAGTAAACCCCCTTCTCCATTTCCATTTTCTCCCACCCCCGTAAAAACATATGATGAATCTGGAGGTGAGAAACTAGATACTCCCCCCAATCCGCCCCTTTCAAATAGTAAGGATCAACTCGAACGCGAAGAGAAAACTTTATCCGGCTCATCCTCCCTCTCGTCGAATGCGTCTCTCTGTATCCCGTACATACATCCGTAGAATGGCTGCCAATAAAAATCGTTGGCTTTCTACACTATAACCCTCTTCCCAGCCAATCCCCCCCCCCCCCCCCCCCCCCCCCCCCCCCCCCCCCCCCCCCCCCCCCCCCCCCCCCCCCCCCCCCCCCCCCCCCCCCAAACGCAGGAGATTCTGTATTCATTGGTCCTTTCCTCTCTTTTTTTTTCCCCCCCGCAGTTGGATTTTATGAGGGGCATCCCCCGAGTATGTAATCCCGCTTCTCCGAACAATATTTCGACAGCTTCGTTGGGCAAAAAGAAGGGTGAGAAAATGGAGTAAAGAGTTTTGAAGAGAAATGGAGAATGAAACAAAAAAAAGGAAAGAGGATAGTCGAGAAATTCTCATATGATCACACGAGCGCCTCCATCTGGTGCTCTCACTTTTCTTTTGACAAACTTCAATATTTTTCTTTCCCTTTTGTTGCAGGATGGCTCTTACGTTGGAGGCGGTGACACTGATGGCCTCGGTCTCTGTCCCTATGATCCACAGCATAATAGCACAGCAGTTTTTGCTGGTAAGAATTTTTACACTTTTATGAAAGAAAATTGTCAAAGTTTTATGGTAATGATGATGGTTATTGTTGGTGAGTGCCGTATGCATTGGATTTGCTGAGTTTTTCGAGACTGAGACCGATATTGATGGGAAACGAGGCGGACGGAGGTGGTTAATGAGGCGAAGTGAGGAGATAAGAATGTAATCATTTCTATTTTTTTTTTCCTCGAGAAATGGACATTTTTTCTCTGGCTGGGAGTCCCACGATTTTAGCTCAGAGTTAGATTTGAAAAAAAAATTGAAAAAAATTCTTCCTAGTTAGGGCTTATTTGAGGGCTTTAATGGGTCGAGATATCAATGATTTTTATTCTGACGTTTCAATGAACTTCAGTTGAGATTTTATCAAGTCTCAATTTTCAGATTTCAAAACGAGCTCCTCTGGAACTTTAAAGTTGAACGGAAAACTTTTATAACTCAATTTAAGATTTTGGAGAGTTTCAATTTGTCACTTCCATAATTCTCTCATTCAAATAATGAGTCTCGAAATTGGAATTACCGTTTTTTTTAATGAAGATATTTAACTGTCTTAATTTGAAACTTTCCTCAATTAACTATCATAACCAATTCCATTAAACCCTCATTCTAAAACTTTCACCTTGTGCGCGTTCAATAAAAAAAAATCCCCAGTCTTCCCCCTCATTTAACATAAATATCGAATTAATCATATATTCACCTGAGCTCACTGAGGATAAACCCTTTACCTCGGTCGAAAAACATGAAGAAGGGTTGTTGGATGTCCCGGGAAATTTCCGTGGGATCCGAGCCGTGACGATCTATTTATCTCCTCAACTTCAGAAGATACAATCGAAAAATGTTTCCACCGCGCTGGAAACTTTCCGCTGTACTCGAGAAGTTGGAGAGATAAATGGGTCACGAGTGTTCTCAACAGGAAGTGTCCCCGCAATCAAAATATTTGCATAGCCTCCATTCCCCGCAGACTATCCAGTTCATCAATGAAAAAAAAAAAAAAAAAAAAAAAAAAACGAGACATCTTTGATGCTCACTTCATTAAGACTCCCCAGACATTCCATCAATTCATCAGTCATTCGAGCTCCACTCCACCTTCTGCATTACCCCCAGCGAAATGATTAGTGCGAATGCATAAAGAAACACGAAGAGAAGCGTTGAAAAAAAAAAAAAAAAAGAAAAAAAACTTTCTGAAATATAGAAATGGATAGGGAGCTGAAGTGGAGATCCATATATTCAGCTCTTGAGCTTGCAGAGTGTAGGTAGATTTGTAGCCGCCAACGTGTTCTCAGTTTTGCCTCTCTCCACTTTTTCTTTTCCACAATTCACCCTTCTTGCAGCCCCCCCCCCCCCCCCCCCCCCCCCCCCCCCCCCCCCCCCCCCCCCCCCCCCCCCCCCCCCCCCCCCCCCCCCCCCCCCCCCCCCCCCCCCCCCCCGTTACATAAATACCACTTGCCAGGGGAGTATATTTTGACCCGACCCATTTTCCTCTCTACACGTCATGACATTTAAACCATATAAAAGGAAACTACTTTGAATTGCAGTGGGAGGGGATGATTGAGATATCAGCGGGTGGATAATATTCGGTCGTACGGCTGTGCTGATATGAGGATCTAGGGGAATTTGAAATGATGGATTTTGATAGAAAGTTGAGAGTTAGAATTTTGATGAAGTGTATCTGATGCAGGATTGAGAGTTGATATGATGGGGTAACTTTCTGATTAAATAGTCCAAATGAGACATCTCATCCATTCAATGATCAACAGAAGAGAGGGGTTGCTCTGAATGAACTCGAGAAAGCAGTCCTCAATGCCACTAAATCACTTTTTGATAACAGCCTAATCAGGCTTTCCAGGGAGTACTTTGTCAAATTGAATTCAAATATAATGGGAGCCTTAGCCTTAGGCCATTAGCCGGGAGCTAATCCTGATTTCCATTAGTCCAGTCTTATTGAAGTTTCAGGAATAACGTGAGAATTGATGACGCCCGGGTTGAGGGATTCCACCAGTTCTTTCACCGTCTCAATTATTCGATATTTCAGTAAAAATAGGGTAAACGGGGGAGATCAACGAGGGTTTGACTGACGTTAAGCAGATATTTTATTTGGAATTATAGCATTACAATCAGCGAAGGGATTCTTAGGATCACTTAATTATAAAATCATCCAGCGGATATCCTCTGACCTACTCCAATGGCATCACTTCCATTCGGAGGAAATTGATTAATTTTTCGTCAACTGATTCGAATAATTTGGTAGCAATGGGGTAGGACAGCGGATATAATTTGTTCGGCTGATTGTTAATTAGTGTTCGTGGGTTTCAGATCAAAATCTAGTTTACATTGGGACAAAAATGTACTTCTGCCTATGAAATATTCTTTAGACAACCAAACGACAAATTCACGTACAAGATCTCACTTAAAATGCTTGTCCAAAGAATATTTCATTGGCGAAATGATATTTTTGTCTCAGTGGCCTCAAAAAGTCTCTCGCAGTTCACAATTGGACGATTATTATTTTCAATCATTCAACTCATTGGTTAAACAATCAATGGAAATATAAAGCCACAACGATCTCGCAAAAAATATTGAAATATTGAAATCTTCAATTCCCACTGGCAGCCACTGTTCCCTAAATTTTCCTTCAAATTCATCAGAATTTAATCGCGATACCGATGAATGAATAATTACTGAGATAATTCGCATTTACACTGTTCCGTATCGAACAATTGCACACAGGATGTGGAGATAATATATTTTTGTCTCGTTTTATTTTCAGGTGGACAATTGTACGCAGCGACCGTGGCTGACTTTTCCGGTGGCGAGCCATTAATCCATCGCGAGAGAATTCGAACTGAACGCTCTGATCTCAATCAATTGAACGGTGAGGCATTGGTTAAATATACGAAGTTAAATCTCTGTAGATTTTTGATTATTGACTCGATATTATAACTTGAAAACTTGTTATTTCAGGACCGAATTTCGTTAGTTCTTTCGCTTACGGCGATTACGTATTCTTCTTCTATCGAGAGACTGCTGTTGAATATATGAATTGTGGAAAGGTAAGTTTTATGGAAGTTATGTTTACTTAGTACATTTGGATGAAGATCTTATAAATTATTCGCGACGATGAGGATTTATTTAAATGTGGAATGAGAATATTTTTTAGATTTTTCACTGAGTGTGAATACTTTACATTCAATCGTTCCACTGATGTCATTTATACATTTCAGGCGGTGTATTCGCGAGTTGGAAGAGTGTGTCAGCATGACAAAGGTGGCCCCCACGCATTTAGTGACAGATGGACGAGTTTCCTGAAAGCTAGACTCAATTGCTCAGTACCAGGAGAATATCCTTTTTATTTTAATGAAATCCGTGAGTACCAAGAATACTACTTCTGTTTCCGTCCAAGTGCCAGGTCAAGCCGAAAATCCTGACAAGCGTCAGCACTCGGCCAGCTATTTTATTACAGCTTTCAATGTAATTTATCAATTTACCTGGCATTATTGGATTTCCAAAAATTCCCTCGGCAGCATTGCCATAGGAGACACAAGCATTTCCAATCTCTGTTATTTTTAGTACCGAAATGGTTGAGTGTTGGACTTTCTCCCATACATTGAATTACATTGATGAAATCCAATTTCGAGCGGATGATCTCACAAAATAAACTTGCTCAGTATTATTAAGGGTAATGGAATAGATGTCAATTTTTAGAACTGTAACAATCATGTGAACCAGAAACTGAAGCAAATAGGACAATAGGACAATGTTTTATTTTAGATTCTTTCCAAGAAAGTTTTAATTTCAACCTTAATCATTTCTATTTTATACCTCTGACATTGTCAAGTAAAGGTTATCGAATTCTATAAATTGGCACTCAAAGAGACATTTCCTGCTTAAGATCCTTTTTAGGATGTCCAAATGTGAGCAAGAAAAGTCTTTTTTGCAATACCTGCCCAAAAAGTTCACTTTTCGGTACCGTTTTTCGTGCGTAAAGTGGTACTTTTCCGCACTCCGCACACAAAAAAACCACTTTG